>JAMKCH010003459.1:0-80550 GCA_023653785.1 Ophioderma brevispina | reverse complement strand
GAAGTACCTATGCAGCATGAGGGCGGCTTAAGTTAAGCCAAAAGATAACTTTCAAATACCTCTCGACATTTGTCAACAAAACTCTTGGTCTGATCTTTGAATCTTAAAATTTGCAGGTGGCTTTTCAAATTGTAACCTAGAGAAATAGGTGAGGTTTATCTTTTGAGCATTAATGTATCTAACGGGGCGTATGCGAGTTACAGTGCAAAAATAGAAACCTTTCTTTGCCTAAGAGAAGGCATTGTATGAATATGTCAACAAAAATTAGGCTACATTTAAAACAAAAAAATAAGTCTCTTTAAAACATGTTTTTTGAAAAGCTAAACGGGACAATTTCTTTGATTTTATGTTCCGATCACGTTAACCCTACTGTTCGTTATTCGTTTAGATCTAGTTGTATAAGATCCAGTCTGGTTAGTTTACAACCAATATGAATTTGTCCTTGCTGGATTGTAGAGTAACGGTGTAGGATGTAGGATGAATGAGGGACATATAGTTTCATATGCTGAATAAGAGGTACCATAGAAAGATTTCATATCCATCTAAAATGGCCACCAAGACAAAGCTTAAAGTTTATTCCTTGCTACCAATTTAGCTTTCTACCATTAGCTCTGCTTTCCCTTGGAATATACCAAACCTCCGAATCTGTATATGAAACCACTCAGATCATGGAACGCTCTGTCGGGAACGTCTAAGTTCCCGACAACTATTTGCGCTTCCTGATCTTGGACTTTTCCGTTGCGGACTATATCGATGGCATTTCGAATTCATATAATGCCTACCATGTGTAATAGAAGAAATATTAATAATAATAATACTTTTATTTCATAATCATGTTTCATCTGATAATACTTGAGAAACAGCTGAAGTAATAAGTCCTCTCTCAGTCTATAAAGCGTGTACTACTATAAACATATTCGATACTTTGCAGCCAAAACTCAAGCCAGATGATTTAAATCTTTTCAAGTAAATTTGAAACCTGTCACGTTCTGTCACAATTTTCAAAGAAACAGAAATGTCCTAAAGTCACAATAGGTCTGTGACCGTTGTGGATCATTTCATCTGGAGTTGGTTCATTGTCCATGTGCGCAATGTATTCGAAATGTAAAATATGAGAAAATACAACATAATTAATAAAGATTTGGACCATTGACGGCCTTGCACAGTTGCATATCATTTTCACCGGGAAAGCTTTCAGGCAGCAATGATGCTGTCAATAACGTGTAGATTCCCATGTACCCATACAATCCCAGGGCAGTACAGTCCTACATCTGTCAATTGATCGACTTTCCCGCCACGTACAGGCCAATCACACTAACACAAAAAGGAGAAGTAACAGACATTACGCACCTGTTTGTTTCTAAAATAAGCTTTACTAAGTGGCTAGTAAATTTGTCAAGAAAAACCACATCTACGTGTTCCCGCGTGTATTTTTCACGCCACAGTACATTCTATGATTTTATCCTAACTTTTTTAATGTTTGATTTATTCTTCACGCGGTAAACTTATAAGCAGAAGTCCACTTGTTTTGCTTTTGAAAAGAATTTTGCAAACAATTGTTTAAATCAAATTTGACAGCCGGAATCGTGACAGTATATTTAGCTTAAGGAAGTGAGTTCCAATGCTGCTATCCCAATAATGTACTCAAAACAAACTATAGCACACAGTAAGTGATCTTAATCCTAAAGTCTGAATGTTTCACATTGTGAAACTAAAAGCTCAGTAACTCGAAGTACCTATGCAGCATGAGGGCGGCTTAAGTTAAGCCAAAAGATAACTTTCAAATACCTTTCGACATTATCTGATCTTTGAATCTTCACATTTGCAGGTGGCTTTTCAAATTGTAACCCAGAGAAATAGGTGAAGTATACCTTTAGAGCCAAAGAGAAGGTATCGTACGAATATGTCAACAAATTTGAATCTAAATTTAACACACAAATACATCAGGCTTTTAAAAACGTGTTTTTGAGACGTTAAACCGGACAATTTTCGTAATTGTAAGTTCTGATGCATTTAGCCAATCAGAGACAGGGTCTTCTTCTTCTTATCGTGTCCAAACACTGTGGTTCTCAAATATGATCCAGCCAGAGCTAGTTACAACGTCTGGCTGCTTCACTGAATTCCGCAAGGTCCTTGTATGTGCATTGTTGCTCCAGCAGTGGGCAGACCAAGAGGTGTTCCATTGTCTGTGGTGCTGTTCCACAACCACAGGTAGTGTCCTGATCTGCTTTCAGGTAGCCCCACTTCTGCAAGGAAACCTTAGATCGACCAATTCTGGTTCTCAATCTGTTGAGGCATCGCCATTCAACTCATGAGGAGTCAGCTCCAGGTGGGAGATGCTCACCAGGTTCAATGCCAATGGATGTTACTTGGTTGATGGCAAGACTTTCTTTCCACAGGGCAACTCTCTTGAGCTCCTTAGAGACTGTTTCAAGTGGTTGGACTTTGCTTAAGAAACTCTCTCTGGATTTAAGGCGGTTGGAAACAGGTATCTGTCCAGACATAGGGTGCTTCACATTAGATACTTGGCAGCTATGCTCGTGCATGCTCACTGCGCTACGACGGATGTCTGGTGGAGCAATTCCAGCTAGGATGTATAGGTTTTCCGTTGGTGTTGGGCGGAGGCATCCTGTGGTAAGCCGGCAGGAGGCATTTAACGCTGAATCAAGCTTCTTAGCATGGGAAAAAAAAAAAAAAAAAAAAATAGGCTTTACTAAGTGGCTAGTAAATTTGTCAAGAAAAGCCACATCTTCGTGTTCCCGCGTGTATTTTTCACGCCACAGTACATTCTATGATTTTATCATAACTTTTTTAATGTTTGATTTATTCTTCACGTGGTAAACTTATAAGCAGAAGTCCACTTGTTTTGCTTTTGAAAAGAATTTTGCAAACAATTGTTTAAATCAAATTTGACACCCGGAATCGTGACAGTATATTTAGCTTAAGGAAATGAGTTCCAGTGCTGTTATCCCAATAATGTACTCAAAACAAACTATAACACACACTGAGTGATCTTAATCCTAAAGTCTGAATGTTTCATATTGTGAAACTAAAAGCTCAGTAACTCGAAGTACCTATGCAGCATGAGGACGGCTTAAGTTAAGCCAAAAGATAACTTTCAAATACCTTTCGACATTATCTGATCTTTGAATCTTCACATTTGCAGGTGGCTTTTCAAATTGTAACCCAGAGAAATAGGTGAAGTATACCTTTAGAGCCAAAGAGAAGGTATCGTACGAATATGTCAACAAATTTGAATCTAAATTTAACACAAAAATACATCAGGCTTTTAAAAACGTGTTTTTGAGACATTAAACCGGACAATTTTCGTAATTGTAAGTTCTGATCACGTTAACCCTACTGTTCGTTATTCGTTTATCGGCGTTGCTATGGAATAATAATCCAGAGCACGTTGATGGGAAGATGTTGTATAAGATCCAGTATTGTTAGTTTAATCCGAGGTCTATTGTCCGATTTCATTGGTTATACATTGAGTTACATGATGCATTTAGCCAATCAGAGACAGGGTCTTCTTCTTCTTATCGTGTCCAAACACTGTGGTTCTCAAATATGATCCAGCAAGTGCTAGTTACAACGTCTGGCTGCTTCACTGAATTCCGCAAGGTCCTTGTATGTGCATTGTTGCTCCAGCAGTGGGCAGACCAAGAGGTGTTCCATTGTCTGTGGTGCTGTTCCACAACCACAGGTAGTGTCCTGATCTGCTTTCAGGTAGCCCCACTTCTGCAAGGAAACCTTAGATCGACCAATTCTGGTTCTCAATCTGTTGAGGCATCGCCATTCAACTCATGAGGAGTCAGCTCCAGGTGGGAGATGCTCACCAGGTTCAATGCCAATGGATGTTACTTGGTTGATGGCAAGACTTTCTTTCCACAGGGCAACTCTCTTGAGCTCCTTAGAGACTGTTTCAAGTGGTTGGACTTTGCTTAAGAAACTCTCTCTGGATTTAAGGCGGTTGGAAACAGGTATCTGTCCAGACATAGGGTGCTTCACATTAGATACTTGGCAGCTATGCTCGTGCATGCTCACTACGCTACGACGGATGTCTGGTGGAGCAATTCCAGCTAGGATGTATAGGTTTTCCGTTGGTGTTGGGCGGAGGCATCCTGTGGTAAGCCGGCAGGAGGCATTTAAAGCTGAATCAAGCTTCTTAGCATGGGTTGATCTTTCCCATACAGGGCAAGCATACTCTGCACATGAGTAGCACAGGGCAAGTGCCGTCGTTCTTAGGGTATGTGGGCGAGCACCCCATCTTGTGCCAGTGAGTTTGTTCAAGATGTTATTACGTGAACACACTTTACTCTTCGTCTTCTCGATGTGGCTCTTATAAGAGAGAGTGCGGTCCAAGGAAACTCCTAGGTAGACAGGGTTATCACAGTCATCCAAGGTTGTTCCAAACCAGGTAACTTTAAGCTGACGTTTGGCTTCACGGTGGCGTAGATGGAAAGCACACACCTGTGTCTTAGATATATTTGCACGTAGGTGGTTTTCTTCATAATAAGGAGTGAGTTCATCCAGAGCTTTGGGTAGTCTCTCTTCAACAACTGTGAAGTCGGCATCTTGTGCGCTAATTCCAAGATCGTCTGCATAAATGAAACGACAGGTTCCTGCACTCCTAGGATGGTCGTTGGTATAGATGTTGAACAGGGGAGGTGCGAGCACACTCCCTTGTGGTAGACCATTCTTGAGCCTGCGCCATCGGCTCTTCTTCGCTCCTAGCTGGACAAAGAATGCCCTGTTTGCCAGCAATCCTCGGATGAGCTCAGTCAAGCGGATGTTCTTGCTAATTTCCAGAATCTTATGGAGTAGGCATCTGTGATTAACAGTGTCGTAGGCTGCTGTTAGGTCGACGAACACAGCTCCGGTTACCATACCCTTCTCGAAACTATGCTCAATGTGTTGAGTTAGGTTGAGTACTTGGCGTGTTGTTGATTTGCCTGGCCGGAAACCTGGTTGTTCTGGTATGAGGTCTATCACAGGTGCGATACGATTGAGCAGGAGACGTTCAAAGAGCTTGTAGGTATGGCTGAGGAGTGATATTGGTCTGTAGCTCTTGGGATTGGATGGATCTTTCCCAGGCTTTAGGGGTGCCATAACATGTGTTTTCCTCCAGATCTTTGGGAACCTGTGGGAAATAAGGCAGAGATTGTAGAGCTCAAGAAGCCATTCCTTTGCTACTGGGCCGAGATTTTTCAGCTGCTCAGAGACAGGGTAGGAAATGCTTAAAGGTTTGTACAGATAATAGAAGGTCTATTTTGATTGGTTTATCAGAGTTATATCATGTTATATCGTGTAATTAGCCAATCGGAGATACTGTACGAAAGATGGTAGACGTCAGGAGGATAATAAAGAAAGCTGTCAAGTCCCAAAGGCGTATTATGTTTGGTGTCATAACTCCTAGGGCCTATAAGAGTATACGGTTTTTGAAAAAAAGCTGCCAATGCATGCAAACACAAAAATATAACGAAATCTTGAACGTAAATTGCCTCAAAGTTGTTGTCCAAATATCATTTGAGAAAATATACAAGTAGCATGTCAATCATGAAATTAGATAACTTTCTAAACATAACTAGTGCATTTTAGGCGTTTTAAATTTTTTTGTAGCCATTGCAAGACAGTAGTGCAACTACGATCTCTGTGTCACAGTCGTACTATTTTTTTGTAATTCCACAGTAAAGCCACATTATTGTTGTCAATGTATCTACGTCATAAAGATCAACACAATAACCTGGTCGTACATGTAACCTGAGGTGCTGAGTAAATAGGGGAATTACAGCATTATAGTCCGATATCAATTACTTAAGTGATGTTTCAGGATTGTGACAGGGCAAAAACGTTTTCTCTTGTATACACCGGCGTCTGCCTGGACTGTCGCCGCGGAGTACCTGCGTAGATATTTTAGATTTCACACCAGTAAATAACAGGAGAACAGGTAAGTCCAGCCCCCACTGCAAATGAGGTGTTTTTGTTTTTGGTGACCGTCGACTAAGTGTACCCTAAAAACTGAGAGAAAAGGCGAGACCTGGGTTGCAAATCATGGTTGCTATCAATATTAGGTATAAAATCTGTAGGAATATCAAAAAAATGGCAGCATTGATACTTTTATTTTGATCTGACAGACGTATTTAACCGTATTCTTACAGGGAACACCTGACTGAAAAAGTGCTCTGACCTCCAGGGTGCACAGTGCCTGCTAGTCTTCACGGTCCAGTAGCTCGAAAAATTTGGGGATAAGTACCCTAATTTCATGACTGATCAGGTAGGAAATATGATGATCTTCAAGCAGAAAATTAGCTTTAAGATCTGAGATGTTCCAATGAGGAGAAAATTACGTTTTCATCTCGGCCATTTTGTACAGGAAAGAATAGGACATGCATTTACTGGTGTGAAACCTGTAAAATAAGTACGCATGATGTTCCACGCCTTCTGTTTATTTTTTAAAAACATTTTTAAACATTTCATCGCTAAAAGCATATATTTTCAATTTGGAAAACAAAGTAAGCAAACGTAAGGGTTCAATTCAAATTGTATGATGATTTTCTCATAAACTAACAAAATATGGTAACAAATATTGAGTTTGCAGCGATTTTTTTACTTTCAGACTACCACGTAGTAACTGTTGAGTGTCCATCCATCTGCAGCCTTTACAGAGTAAATTCTTGGTCAAGTACATCACAAACATTAAATATACGTCGTGATAACATAATCAGGAAAAATCTTTAAACTCACTTGCTTGCATAATTCTCATTTTGCCACGTTTTTCTTAAAAAGTTTTGGAAAGAGCTTTAGAATAAGATAAAGTAAGGGTCATTTATTGCGAGATGTGACATAATTGCCAGACAGTAGCATTGGATCATAATATAAAGAACCGGAAATATGTATAATCTAATATGAATATCGATGTGCTTTTTTATTACTTAACTTTTCTTATTATCCTCCTGTACATGTGTTATCCTGTTTTAGCCTCACAAAACATCAGAAATTAAGAATAGAAATAAAAGCCCTCAGGGATATATACCTTTATTTCAAATCCTTTAAGTCCAATAAACTTGTCGCATAAAAGCTGTTGAAAGTCAACTAGATTAGTCAACTAAATCTCAGCATGAATGTCGTACATCGCAAAACAACTTCTTGAAGAATCATAACCCCATCAATTTGACATTCAGCATTGTATCAATCAAGATTTCCTTATATCACTTAAGCTTATTCACTCGAGTTAAAGAAATTGCATTATCAGTAAACAACTGCGTGCTATTGTACTGTCAGGTTCAGTCTATAGCTTACGCGTAACGAGAAGATCCCGCAGCAGTTTTTGACTTTATATGAGTCATTGACCTTCAATCTATATATCCAATACAAGGTTCAGTCCTTCGACAAGCCAGAGATGTTTAAGCTTTGTACGTGGTGGAGCCGCTACAGGATTGCATTCGGAAGTCAGATGGTACCGCCGATCGTCTGAAAGCATTTCAGGAATTATCAGCCTAAGTAGCAATATTTGGTCTCATTGAAATAGATTTCACGCGCTGATTTTAAAATTTGATGACGGCAATACAAATCCACAGAGAAGGTTTGGCGATTTTGTAATTTTTGTTCCCATTTCTGTAAACACTGGTGTTTTATGTGTTGTTTTTTGTCATTAAAACCTAGTGATCAACTGCTCACCTCGGAAAACTACGCCAACGAGGGCGAAGCCCGAGGTTGAGCAATGATCTAATTGACGAAAGTTTTAGTTTAAATTTACTCACTATTTCGTATCCCTACAGCTGCATTGAACTCTTATCTAAATTTTATTCCACAGCACCAGTAGAAAATTATGTCTCTATCTGCTTTTCCGGTCCAAGAGAGTCTTCCCATGTACAACCGTATTGCACTAGTCCATCCAGAAGGACCCCGTTCCTCCCTGTGTCCATCCCTCTGTGACCTAGCCACCGAGCGCGAAGTCGCGCTACGCGCTCGGTGGCAAGGTCAGTGGGAGAACGAGGGTCCTTCTAGATGGACTATTCCGTCAGTGATTGTTGATTCGCACTGGAAGACATTTTAGGGCTTTGGGAAGCAAATTTAATCGTTGGATTTTGACATGAAAGAGGTAAAAAATCTGTGATTAGGGTAAATATTCAGACTCAGGATAGTCTCAGGTATTAATTCCGTTTCGAGGGCATCAAATGCTTCAAATATAGGGGGAATGGGGGATAGCCTATTCTATTGTACTGTAATGAAATACTAAAGCATTTTGAATACACTCTTTCTCAGACCTCGCGCTGCGCGCTCGAGGTCTGATTTTGAACGGACTATTAAAACCCTTAAATTTAAGCGGTTTTCGGCTTTTCCGATGACCCTTAGATGACCGTTAACCTCGAATAACTCCTTGGAATTTCAGCATGTTCCTTTGATGGCCATAAGTAGGTTAGAAGAGGAGATATGAGCATTTAAGATGCATTTCGTGATCCTAGCACCTTCATTCTTGTTTCTGGTTCATATCACTAGATTCCCTCAAGAAAAGGTTATTTCCAAAATTTCTGTTGATCTGAGCGTGCGTTTTGCAATTATGAATGAATGAATGTTCATATCGCGCTGCCCATAGGCTACTGTGTTGTAAACTCTCTCCGTTTACGGACAGAAGATATAAAATCGCGCAATTTCTCCTAAAGTAGATCGAATCTGCATTTAAAATTAGGTTATGATTTTAAAATCATATTTTAACTTATTTATATGTATATAAATTTCTTTTGGTATTGTATATGTATACCAATCTCTATTGGTATTGAACCTGGTGAGCATCTTTCACCTGGAGCTGACAACTCATGGGCTGAATGGCGATGCCTCAACAGATTGAGAACCAGAATTGGGCGATCTAAGGTTTCCTTGCAGAAGTGGGGCTACGTGGAAGCAGATCAGGACACTACCAGTGGTTGTGAAAGAGTACCACAGACAATGAAACATCTTTTGGTCTGTCCATTGTTGGAGCAACAATGCACAGACAAGGACCTTTCGGAATTGAGTGAAGCTGCCAGACGTTGTACCTATCTCCGACTAGATCATATTTGAGAAACTGTGTTTGGACACGATAAGAAGAATAAGAATCTCTTTGTTCTTTGATTGACAGGCACTGGGAAGTGTACATCCTCCTTTTGTATTAGATTAGTATAGGCTGACGTTGGGTGGGAATTAGGTACCGATTCTTTTAAATTGCCTTGCTAAAATGTTAGGTGAGTTTGAAAATTCCTTTCAGCAGTATGGTGCATTAATCCAAAATCCACAATCGATACGCATTTGTTATACTTTAAAGTAGTCTTTGTCAAAGACTCGGTTTAGTTATGTCCGCGAAAGAAGAGCACCGCGAGCGAAGCGAGCGGCACGAGCGCGTCAGCGCGAGAGAGGTTTCGCGCGATTTGCAACTGATATACTCCCACACAGCATGTTAAAGTGGAGTAGTAAATCAGTTTCCCAGGCTGTGATACAGACTAACGTTAAAGCGGTCTAATTTTAATGGGGGTAATATAGGAACATAGCAAGAAACATTGTCAAGTCGAAATCAAACGCAGCACTAATTAGCGTCTGCAAATTATTAAAAAAAATAGCAAAAGCAAAATAAGGTAATTCATTTGTTAAAAGTTGTCACATGGCTCAAAATTTGATTGTGTTTTTGTAAGAAATCTGAAGACCTCAACAATTTGTTTTCAACAAGGGAGTTTCTCCAGCGATCTCCTACATTATAGCTTGGTTTCACGCGATAGGCATTATTCATGCTATCGCATGGATGTTACTCTTTGGTCCTTGGAGACAACAAAATTGGTTTAATTTGCTCGGCAATGAAAACAGTGTTTGTAATTTTTCTCAGATGTCAAAATTATCATTCATTTACAAATATTTGGTACGTACGGGAACGACAAACATTGATTTCGATTGATTAACCGTGTAATTGTGTCAGTATTAAATAACAATTTCCGTAAACAACTTTCCCAATGATTTTCTTTATCTTTCCAAAGGGTTCGGACGAAACCTGAGATATCTGAGTACCATAAGGAACGTAATGTGATGTATAGAAAAGGGATAATGTCGTATCCCGGCGCAATCGTTTGATAACAGTGAGCTTAAACCCCCGTGGGCGTTATAGGAGAAATGTGCAGGTAGATGCAGGCAAAGGAAAAAGCTCTTTGTATATTGACAACGGGAGTGGCGAAGTGCTTGCGGGAAGTGTCACGTGTGGTGAAGCGGGGCATCGACTTATAGCGCCCAGCAAGTCGGTTTCGCTTTCCGTTAGGCCAGAGAGACACAGCAAACATGACACATTTATCGAGTCGTTCATACTTACAAAAGATTGACCCCTGCTTGAGCGATTTAAGCTTCACGTATGGGTATTGTATGTAAAGTTCTAATCTTTTAAGACTAACGTTCTGAATGTAACTTTACAAATGTATTCGAGATAACATACTGAAGTATAGGTTAAAAAAACGGTTGGAGAAATGTGTCTATATATATAATATATATATAATATATATATAATATATATATAATATATATATAATATATATATAATATATATATAATATATATATAATATATATATAATATATATATAATATATATATAATATATATATAATATATATATAATATATATATAATATATATATAATATATATATAATATATATATAATATATATATAATATATATATAATATATATATAATATATATATAATATATATATAATATATATATAATATATATATAATATATATATAATATATATATAATATATATATAATATATATATAATATATATATAATATATATATAATATATATATAATATATATATAATATATATATAATATATATATAATATATATATAATATATATATAATATATATATAATATATATATAATATATATATAATATATATATAATATATATATAATATATATATAATATATATATAATATATATATAATATATATATAATATATATATAATATATATATAATATATATATAATATATATATAATATATATATAATATATATATAATATATATATAATATATATATAATATATATATAATATATATATAATATATATATAATATATATATAATATATATATAATATATATATAATATATATATAATATATATATAATATATATATAATATATATATAATATATATATAATATATATATAATATATATATAATATATATATAATATATATATAATATATATATAATATATATATAATATATATATAATATATATATAATATATATATAATATATATATAATATATATATAATATATATATAATATATATATAATATATATATAATATATATATAATATATATATAATATATATATAATATATATATAATATATATATAATATATATATAATATATATATAATATATATATAATATATATATAATATATATATAATATATATATAATATATATATCATTATATTAGAAATGCTTTCATCTATATCCCAAAAGTCTGAACTGCATTTAAATTACCCCTAGATATAACAAGAAAAAATAATTTTATATCTTTTTTTGCGGTGATCGTCAATTAATATCGTATCCCGATAATAAATCAGTGGGTGTTGGAAATCTTCTTTCCATATGAAATAGCCGGAAAATAGCGACATGTAGTGTCTACGCTCATCCATTAGTTGTTCTGTTGGTTCAGGCGAGTCAAGACAAAGATTTAACGTTCCAGCTCAACCGTTAAAATTACGATTGGCGATCCCGATTATAATTAAAAAATCGCTTCTTTGGTGACAAATGCGCCATTTTGAGCAGGTAAAGTTTACTAGACAATTAGCAACACGACTGTGTAAAAATCTCAAATTTGGAAAATTGGAGACGCTCTTCAAAAAATGTGTTATTATTATGATTATAACATAACCGACAATAACAACACTTGCATACAGAAACAAGCCAATTAAGAGACTTGTATCAAATGTTTTCAACATAGATTTTTTTCTGATGTACATTTTGTATTCAGCATTCTAAAATTTTAGTAAAATTAAAACAGCTTTCTTGTATTTCAAACCATTTTAAAGGCAATATTTTAACCACATGGCCCGCATCTGTCAATCGATAGCAAGCATACATTTTAAGTAAGTCACAATCACGCCTGGCACACTTTTGATATGTTGCCGAGTGTCATCTTACAATAATTTCATACCCGGCTAAATTCATGCTCAAATTGTAATTCCTCGAAATAATATCATTTTTCTTATTCTCTTCTCTTTCTTATATTTACACATAATATTGTGGGGAAAATTGTGACAAATAGTACCTCACTGCAAATATCCCTCAAGTATAATTTAATACAGTAACCTAATTTTGGTAAACTAATTTGTCTATCTTCTACTGCTATTATTTACTTTACTCAAAACGTTCCGTTTTAGTGTTTTAATAAATAGTTCTCAACATATTAATGAATGTTGAGGATAGCAAAAATACTTTTCAGTGCGTTGTCCTAGCACTTCAGTTAGAACAGTATAACACATCTCTGTTGTTGTAAATATCTGCACCAAAATGAAGTGTCAAGTTACCTTCTAGAGACTAGCGCAAAGTGAACGTTTGTGTTGGAAAAGAAAGCGCTGAAACTAGCTTTCTGCAAAAACATCATCAGAAGACCCTTGGCAGAAATGCCTAGCATAATAAACCTCCCGTGGGGTTGCGGCTGTAAGTTTGCTTGACAGTTTAATGTTGGGTTTTAATATCGTATGTTGGATTAGCTTAGAAAGTCATCTCGCAGAATGTCACCATAATCATTAGGGTTTTAAAGTTAATATGTGCCTTGCAGTCGGACAATGATCCTGACAGCAATGGACAAGGTCATTAATGTAACTGTTTTACTAGCGTGTTTCTGAAAGAAATACATCTGGCCATTGACACCTGATCACTATCAAAATACTATAGTGTGATTTTTTTGTCTCCCTTCATTAAAAGTTTTCGACGATTCTATTCATGCCGAGAAGCTGTATGCTTATTCAACAAAATCAATGACTTTTATGTGACGTGAATTGAGCCCTGTATTTTTACCTCGCCTCAACATGAAGATTTAATCTTTTTGAAGTGAAATAACAAAACATGCGTTGAAAAGCATGTATATGTCCATGGTCTAATCGTTAATAGGCTCGTCCCCAGAACCCAGATTTTACCGGATGTGATCAATATTTGGTGTCAGAAAAAATCTACTATATTCCTCATTTACCCTCGGAAATCTTATGATCTTGGTTTTGATGTTGTGAGGGAAAATGTGCTTGATTTTGGTCGATCAATATTAATTTTACGCAGTATTCTATGGGGCTTACAAAATCATGTTTTTAGCTCTCACATCAAAACAGATTGAAATTTTGGCGTAAAACTTTACAGATGGAATTTTGGGGTCACAGTCATTCTATGAAAAGGAAAAAAATATATATATTATATATATTGATTTAATCGGGTTATCGCCCTTTAAAGTTAAAGTGATGTTGGTTAGATACGGAAATATGTAATGCCGGCAAAGCCATCTAACAAAGTCTTGCACATTCTGAAAATAATCAGGATAACCACGAAACTCATCAAATATACATTCACTGAATTAACTCAAAAGGGGATAATGAAATTTAAATTCATTTAAAATTAATTATCCCATATTGTGAAGCTTTTATCTGCAATGACAAGACATTTGCACTTAATAATGTATCTCCTCCACTATATTTAGATTTCTCTTTAGATTTCGGTAACTTCACATCCCTGCCAAATGAAACCATTCCCTCGACAATATGTCTTTTTCCCGATTGGTTGGCTAAGCAATATTTTGCTTTTACTCTTTTGTAATTGGTTGGCTTAGCAAAGTTAGCAACGCGTTGTTTTTTCACCTTCCTGATAGATCAGATAGAAATTCGTTGCGTTTATTAGTAACGCTTTGCTAAGAAAGCAACGCGTTGTGATCAATATGTTATGACCTTTTTAGACAAGACAGACAATACAATACAAGTTATATACATTGGACAAAAAAAAACCGACTCAAATTCCAAGGATGAAGTGCAACAGTGGGAAAAGACAGGAAATTAGGAAGAGATGACAGCACTATACGAATTGATGACTCTTTTTCATATTTTTTTTTAACACTTAACTGCATAAGGGGGGGGAGGTTCCTAGGGACCCATTTTTTGTTTTTCAGCCGGCGATTTTTAACGCTGCAATATATTTGGTTTATAATTTTTGTATTTGTCTAACTTTTAGTTCCGCTTGCATCGGTGCAAAAAAAAAAATTCAAATCCATCGCGTCGGTTTTGCGTTAATTAGAATGGGTCACTAGGAGCCCCCTTATGCACTAACGGAAGTGCCCATGACAAAAATGTAAAATGATAGTTGGGGACTTTTAAAAAAGTGGATTTTTGTTTTGTAAAAGTGGACTTAATCCCCTTAAAATGGTCCTCATCACCAAATTTGTCAATTCTCTCTAATTTTTTGACATCTCATAATCAAATTCGTCAATTTTTCAGCCTATAAATCGAAGCAAACTGAGAACTTGACTCTGCGCAGCTAATTTGTGACCTTAGACCTCTATTAACATATTTCACCACGTGACTAATTGACTTTCGGTTCCTTGGCGAAAGACAAATGATAATTTAAGGTACATTTGTACATGATTAGGGCATATTTAATTGTTGACTTCTGTATTACCATGTTATTTAATGCATTATTTTGGATGCGTGGGAGTGGGGAGTGTGAGGTGGGTGCTTATTTATATTTGTGAGTGAATGTGTGTTGACATACCATACCAATAATCAAGATGGTACCAGTTTATTGTGTCCAACGGAAATAACCCTCGTCCGACCAAGGGGAAAGGTTACTCCCCCCAAACGGATGATTCCCTGTCGCACAAAAACGCAAATGAATGATCTATGGCTTTTATGTAATTGTACGTTAATCCTTGGCGATCTATTTAGTGCAAACAAATTGAAGGTACCGCCTTGGATGGGGGGAGGGGGTCAGTGTGTTCCGGAAGTCGTAAGGTGCAGTGGTGGTTGCCACCTGCCCATTCTTTCCTGTGTAAAATGCCAAAAATGGTACTTATGTTACTTATAATAATAACAAATAATGACAATATTTGTATTTTGTTCTTATTTTTTTAGAGTAATAACATGTGTATGCTTACTTGTTTGTACTTCATTTGAAGAAAGGACATATGTAGCTACACACTGATGCCCTTAATTACGAAAATCAGTCGGGTGTACATCCTCCACCCTGGTCGTGAATGCAATAGAAAAACCCTTGGTTGGATGAGGGTTAAATCCGTGGAACACAATGGCTAGCGCAGCATGACAAATCACATTTTTATCACGTTAAAAAATCACGGAGCGACCCCTGCCTTGTGTCTAGTGGGAAATTGCTCTTATATCTATCAAGATAAATAATGCTACCTCCCTTTCTTGCGGTGCTGGTCAGGTTGGTACTCAGCTTGTCATACAACGAACGTAAGTGTGTAGGTATGTAAGTGTGTGCGTCTGAAGAAGTTTAATGGCAAGAAAAAAATCTTTGAACTAGCAGACTACACAATGTATGACGGAAATACGTGACAAGTTAGTGACAGGAGTTTTTTTGGAACGAAGTGGAACAAGAAGAACATAGGTATAACGATTTTAGAGGACATGGGTCTTTGTGAACGGGTTTAGGAAGGAAAGAAGGAAATTAAGAATAGGGTTATCGATGAGTGTGGCCTTTGTCATCAATATTGATAGCTCCTATCCGTTGATACAAATACCAAAAAAAGTCAAAATAAAATCAGAAAGGTTCGCATAAGTAAATGATCCATTTTTTAACTCCCTGATTGTAGCAAAATGACTTTTCTTCGGATTAAAATAAAACAGTGTAACATTTGTGAATTTGAAGAATGTTGTATAATCTGCATTGGATTTAAAAACATGGGCGCTATTCAAACCATTTTCAGTCAGTTTTATAACACTGGAGAAAATACCTAATCAGGACCAATAACAATAAACAGGCTAGCCAAAAGATACCTTACCAAGTCCTAGATCTGTCAACTGATCGACTTTCCGGCCACGTACAGGACAGTCTCACCAACATGAAAGGGAGAAAGAAGTAACAGACATTAGGCACCTGTTTGTTTCTAAGATAGGATTTGCTTAGTGGCTAGTAAATTTGTCAAAGCCACATCTTCGTGTTATCGCGTGTATTTTTCGCGCCACAGTACATACTGTAATTTAATGGTAACTTTATAAAGATCTTAAATGTTTGATTTATTCCAAATGTGGTAAACTTACAGACCAGACATTGTTCTTCTTTTGCGTTCTGAAAAAATATTTGCATACAATTGTTAAATCATGATTTAAACAATTGTTTACATCAAATTTGACACCCGGAATCGTGACGGTATATTTCGCTTAAGGAAATGAGTTTCAATGCTGTTACCCGAATAATGTAACAAAACAAACTAGCACACACACTAAGTGATCTTACTTGAAATCTGAATGTTTTACAATGTGAAACACAAAGCTCAGTAACTCGAAGTACAGATGTAGCATGATGACGGCTTAAGCTAAGCCAAACGATAACTTTCAAACACCTTTCGATATTTAACAGAACTCTTTCTTTTGATCTTTGAATCTGAAAATTTGCAGGTGGCTTTTCAAATTGTAACCTAGAGAAATATGTGAGGTTTATCTTTTGAGCATTAATGTAACTAAAGGGGTGTCTGAGAGTTACTGTGCAAAAAGAGAAATCTTTCCTTGCCTAAGAGAGGGCATTGTATGAATATGTCAACGAATACTAGGCTACATTAATACGAAAACTTTTTTTAAACTAAAGCGGACAATTTATTTAATTTTATGTTCTGATCACGTTAACCCTACTGTTCGTTATTCGTTTAGCGGTGTTGCTATTGAAGAGGAGGTATGGCGTTCTTCACACAATGCAAATCTTCAAATACCATTTTTGTACTGGTTGTCAAATGAATTTATAGTGACAAAAATACCTAAATGAATAGAACGCATCCTAATCTTGCAATTTAAGTACGTTTTTGTCACTATACATTCACATGCAAACCAGAGCAAAAATGTATTGAAAGAAATGCATTGTGGGAAGAAAACTATGCTTTTGAATGATAATCCAGGGCATACTGATGTTGTATAAGATCTAGTCTGGTTAGTTTACTGGGCGATATCATTGGTTATACATTGAGTTCTGTGATGCATAGAAAAAAGGTAATGTGGGCTCTATTTAAAATATTTTCACTCAGTTTTATAACACTGGAGAACGATCAGGTCCTATAATAACAAACCAGCCAACCGGGAGATGCCTTACCAATCCGTGCAGCTGTATGCCGCATAATTTTTGCAGAGCTCTACGGAGGTGAGACTATTATTTTCCTGTGGGATAATGAAATGCCCGCACTTACTGCAATGGGGTGATAGGTTTTTTTGTTGTGCAGTAAGTGGTTAGCGAGCTGATTGAATTTGATTCATTTGCTTTGCCGTGTTGTTGTATTTCCAGAGTCACAATCTAAAGAAAAATGCATAATATGTAATTAGACGCTATGATTCAAATCACATAGCCATCTCAAAGATTTAGAGAAGCTCACAGAATTAGAATACTAGATAAATCAAATGACTAGGATGGATGTAAGATGAATGAGGCACGAAAAACTTTTACTGGATACTCAACAATTTTTATAAAAGAGTCTATAGGTTTGCCGCTGGGCACCGCTACTCCATTGCGATGCACACGCTAAAGAATCCTCAAACCACCAACAAAGCGAGGCACGACGTGCAAGTTGCGACGTCACACCCTGCACAATGCATGTCGTGTTATCTACCCCAACCAATTACTGCACGGGGTCGTGCATGTACAAACCCGGAAAAGAACAATGCGCTGTGATAAGAGGTTATGATAGCCCATGTGAATTGAATGAAGAACACTTAATATCGGAACTAGCAAAACGGTATAATAGAACGATGTCATGGATGGAAAATGTTTTGAAGAATTGGGGTTTGTCTTGTGCATATTAGCAGGCGTCAATAGGACTAAAGCGATGTCAGAACTAAACCACTGTCATTTTCGCTAGTATGGACTTTGATCTATTGCAACCCAAATTTCTACGAAATTATTATGAAAAAATGAGAATGAAATGTAATTTGAGAATTTGGTTCAGGGCCAAGTTTTCTGTGCTTTGGAATAGCGCTATACAAGTGACCTCACCCAACTAAGGTTAATTATATTAAGCAGTGACGGGCTTTTCAATAATATCTAATAATGTTGTAAAGAAGTTCGCTTGTGTGAGGGATAGAGTTTTATATGCTGAATAACAGGTATCATTGACAAATTTCATATCCATCTAAAACGGCCACCAAGTCAAAAGTTTATTCCTTGCTACCAGGTTTAGCTTTCTGCCATTAGCTCTGCTTTCCCACGTCGAGTTCCTCTCATGAGCCTAAAATGTCGCCCATTCACTCCATTTGTTTTCAAAACTCAAACGAAATGATTTCAGTTTTTCAAGTAAATCTCGACGGTATGAAATCCTTCATGTTCGGTCACCATTTTCAAAGAAACAGAAATGTCCTAAAGTCACAAAAGGTCTGTGTCCATTGTGGATCATTTCATCTGGAGTTGGTTCATTGTCCATGTGCGCAATGCATTCGAAATATGAGGAAATACAACATACCTAATTTTTGAGATACCTAAGATTTGGACCATTGACGGCCTTTGCACTATTGCATATCATTATCACAGAGAAAGCTTTCAGGCAGCATTGATGTTGTCAATAACGCGTAGATTCCCATGTACCCATACAATCCCAGGGCAGTACTGACAGTCCTATGTCAACTGATCGACTTCCCGCCACGCACAGGCTAATCACACAAACACAAAAAGGAGAAGCAACAGACATTACGCACCTGTTTGTTTCTAAAATAGGATTTACTAAGTGGCTAGTAAATTTGTCAAGAATAGTCACATCTTCGTGTTCCCGCGTGTATTTATCACGCCACAGTACATTCTGCAATTTTATCTCAACTTTTTAGACTTTTAAGTTTTGATTTACTCTTCACGTGGTAAACTTATTTGGCCAGAAGTCCACTGTTTTGACTTTTGAAAAGAATTTTGCATACAAATGGTTTAATCACGTTTGACATCGAATCGTGATAGTATTAGCTTAAGGAAATAAGTTCCAATGCTGTTATCCGAATAATGTACTCAAAATAAACTACAGCGTGAGTCAAAAAAAGTATACACTTCCTTAATAGGTTGTGATATTCCATGTGACTAATATTTTCATGAATGGTTGTAATTTATGAATAGAATACATCCTCCTACTTCTTTTGATACCAAATTTATGGGGTTATGGTGCATGGATGACTGCACAGGGGACAATTACTGAAACGATATCCAATTGTGATTGCGCCAATTAAGCCATATGTAGTAATAAGAGATGAAACATCACCTGATTCGAACCATTGGTTTCATTGTGTACATTGGCGCAATCACAATTGGACATGGTTTCAGTAATTGTCCCCTGTGCAGTCACCCATGCACCATAGCCCCATAAATTTGGTATCAAAAGATGCAATGAAGATGTACTCTAATCAAATGTTACAACCATTCATGAAAATATTAGTCACATGGAATATCACAGCTTATCAAGGAAGTGTATACTTTTTTTTAACTCACGCGGTATTGGACACACTAAGTGATCTTAATCCTAAAGTCTGAATGTTTCACATTGTGAAACTCAAAGCTCAGTAACTCGAAGCATCTATCCAGCATGAGGACAGCTTAGGCTAAGCCAAAGATAACTTTCAAATACCTTTCGACATTATCTGATCTTTGAATCTTCACATATGCAGGTGGCTTTTCAAACTGTAACCTACAGAAATAGGTGAGGTCTGCCTTTAGAGCTTTAATGTAACTATAGGCGGTGTTTTGGAGTTACTGTGAAAAATATAAATCTTTCTTTGCTTAAGAGAAGGTATCGTACGAATATGTCAACAAATTTGAGGCTAAGTTTAACACAAATATACATCAAGTTTTTTTAAAACGTGTTTTTGAACCGCTAACTGGACAATTTTCTTAATTATAAGTTCTGATCACGTTAACCCTGCTGTTGGTTATTCGTTTAGCGGTGTTGCTATGGAATAATAATCCAGAGCATGCTGTTATTGGGAAGATGTTGTATAAGATCCAAGTTTAACTCTCTGAGGTCTACAGGCCGATTTCATTGGTTGTGCATTGAATTGCACGATGAATTTAGCCAATCAAAGACATGGTAGGAAATGCTTGGAGGTTTGTACAGATAATTGAGGGTCTAATTTGTCTGAGGTTAATATATGTTATATGGTGTAATGAGCCAATCAGAGATACTGTAAGAATGATGGTAGACGTCAGGAGGATAATAAAGAAAGCTGTCCAGTCCCAAAGACGTATTATGCTTGGTGTCATAACTCCTAGGCCCTATAAGAGTATACGGTTTTGAAAAAGCTGCCAATGCATGCAAACCCAAAACAGTATCGAAACTTTGAATGTAAATTGCCTCAAAGTTGTTGTCCAAATATCATTTGAGAAAACATGCAAGTATACATGTCAATCATGAAATTAGATAACTTGTGCATTTTAGGCGTTTAAAGAATTTTTGTAGCCAATGCAAGACAGTAGTGCAACTACGATCTCTGCGCCATAGTCGTGTATATAATCTATGACATTTTTGTAATTGAGTTGCGGACCACCTTACACTATTTTTTTGTAATTCCACAGTAAAGCCACATTATTGTTGTCAATGTATCTACGTCATCAAGATCAACACAATAACCTTGTCGTACAGGTAAGCTGCGGTGCAAAGTAAATAGGGGAATTGCTGCATATAGCCCGATATCAATGATGTTATAGAATTGTGGGAGAGCCAAACCTCTTCTCTTGTATACACCCGGCGTCTGCCTGGACTGTCGCCGCGGAGTACCTACGTAGATACTGTAAAATAAGTACGCATGATGTTCCGCGTCTTCTGTTCATTTTTTAACATTTTATCACTTAATGCATATATTTTCAATTTTGAAAACAAAAGAAGTAAACGTAAGGATCTGATAAAGCTCAAGTAAATTTTATGGTGATTTCCTAATAAACTAACAAAATATGGTTACAAATATTGAGTTTGTAAGGCCCTTATTTTTACTTTCAGACTACCAAGTAGTAGCTGTTGAGTGTCTACTCCGGTACAGTGTGCACTGTATCTACCCACCTGCAGCCTTTTACAGGGTAAATTCTAGGTCAAGTACATCACAAACATTATAAATCGCCGAGGGGAACCGTGAGCTGTGGCGCATGCTGTGATTACATAATCTCACTTGCTTGCATAATTTTCATTTTGCCACGTACTGCAAAATCCTTACTGAATACATCTTTTCTTCATCATTTTAGCTTTAAAAATGTTTTTCTTAAAAGTTTGGAAAGAGCTTTAGAATAAGATAAAATACGGGTTATTTTTTGCGAGATCTGACATTATTGCTCAGACAATAGCATTGGATCATAATATAAAGAACTGGAAATATGTATAATCTAATATGAAAATCGATGTGCTTTTTTAATACTTTAACGGTTTCTTATTATCCTCCTGTACATGTGTTATCCTGTTTTAGCCTCACAAAACATCAGAAATTGAGAATAGAAATAAAAACCCTTAAGGATATTATACCTTTATTTCAAATCAATTACAAGTAGAATAAACTTGTCACATAAAAGCTGTTAAAAGTCAACTGGATTAGTCAACTGAAATCTCAGCATGAATGTCGTGCATCGCAAATACTTCTTGAAAAATCATAACCCCATCATTTGACATTCAGCATTGTATCAATCAAGATTTCCTTATATCACTTAAGCTTATTCACTCGAGTTAAAGAAATTGCATTATCAGTAAACAACTGCGTGCTATTGTACTGTCAGGTTCAGTCTATAGCTTACGCGTAACGAGAAGATCCCGCAGCAGTTTTTGTCGTTATATGAGTCGTTGACCTTCAATCTATATATCCATTACCAGGTTCAGTCCTTTTTACAAGCCAGAGATATTTAAGCTTTGTACGTGGTGGAGCCGCTACAGGATTGCATACGTAAGGGCAGAATGTGTACCACGCCGATCACCTGAAAGCGTTTCAGGAATTATCAGCCTAAGTAGGAATGTTTAGCCTCATTGAAATAGATTTCACGCGCTGATTTTAAAATTTGATGACGGCAATATAAATCTACAGAGGAGGTCTAGCGATTTTGTAATTTTTGTTCCCATTTCTGTAACACTTGTGTAATTAAGCGGTTTTCGGCTTTCCCGATGACCCTTATATGACATTTAACCTCGAATAACCCCTTTGAATTTTAGAATGTTCCTTTGATGGCCATAAGTAGGTTAGAAAAGGAGATATGAGCATTAAAGGTGCATTTCGTGATGCTAGCATCTTCAGTCTTCTTTCTGGTTCATATCACTAGATGTCCTCAACGAAAGGTTATTTCAAATTTCTGTTGATCTGAGCGTGCGTTTTGAAATTATGAATGAATGTTCATATCACGCTGCCCATAGGCTACTCTGTTGTAAATTCTCTCCGTTTGCGGACAGAAAATATCAAATCGCGAATTTCTCCTAATGTAGATCGAATCTACATTCAAAATTAGGCACACATACAATACTTAGGCCAACGGTTCAGACGATATAACATATGTTTAAGGTGAATCACGAAAAGCCCCTAAAGGGCCCGCCCCTCGACATTTTTTGTCGTATCTCACCTATTTGTTATTTTTTTTCACACCGAAACCACATGACTTTTTTCTTTGAAGCCTTGCGCTCGATTTAAGATCATTTTGAACAAAATCGGACCTACGGTTATGACGCGGCGTTACGTAATCGCGCACTGCGTGCGAAGAAAAGCTTTGAAATTACACGGAACAGCAGAAATCAATTTTTTTGTGCTAAGGATACAGTTACACTCTGGTTTGAGAACCAGAATTGGCCGATCTAAGGGTCCCTTTGCAGAAGTGGGGCTACCTGGAAGCAGATAAGGACACTACCAGTCAGGCCCGTAACCAGGATTATTTTAGGGAGGGGCGTTTTTTTTTTTCAAAAAGGGACTTTTCAAAAAAAAATGGAAAACTTAAAAAATGCAAAATTAAAACAAAACGTGATTGTTTTAACCGAAATGTTAACCTTTTTCGCCCAAAAAGTATAAACATATCCTAATTTTTGCCTCTTTTGGACCATTTTCAGCTCTTTTAAGGGTTTTGGGGGCTTTGGGAGCTCCGCCCTCCCCTGGTTACGGGCCCGCTACCAGTGGCTGTGAAACAGCTCCATATACAATGAAACATCTCTTGGTCTGTCCAATGTTGGAGCAACAATACACAGACAAGGACCTTGCGGAATTCAGTGAATTCAGATTCTTATTCAAAAAGAATAAAAATCTCTTTGTTCTTTGGTTGACAGGTACTGGGAAGTATACATCCTTCTTTTGTGTTAGATTAGTATAGGCTCAAATTTGGTGGGAATTAGGTGCCGAATTCTTTTCAATTGTCTTGCTAATTTTTTTAGGTGAGTTTGAAAATTCTTTTCAGCAGTATGGCGCATTAATCCAAAATCCAAAATCGATACGGATTTGCTATACGTTAAAGCGGTCGATTTTAATGGGGGTAATTATGAACATAGCAAGAAACATTGTCAAGTCGAAATCAATCGCAGCACTAATTAGCGTCTGCAAATTATTTAAAAAAAATAGCAATCGCAAAATAAGGCAGTTCATTTGTTAAAAGTTGTCACATGGCTTAAAATTTGATTGTGTTTTTGTAAGAAATCTGAAGACTTCAACAAGGGAGTTTCTCCAGTGATCTCCTACATCATAGCTTGGTTTCATGCGATAGGCATTATTCATGCTATCGCATGGATGTTACTCTTTGGTCCTTGGAGACAACAAAATTGGTTTAATTTGCTCGGCAATGAAAACAGTCTTTGCTAATTTTTCTCAGATGTCAACATTATTATTCATTTACAAATATTTGGTACGTACGGGAACGACAAATATTGATTTCGATTGATTAACCGTGTAATTGTGTCAGTATTAAATAACAATTTCCGTAAACAACTTTCCCAATGATTTTCTTTAACTTTCCAAAGGGTTCGGACGAAACCGGAGATACCTGAGTACACCAAGGAACTTAATGTGATGTATAGAAAAGGGATAATGTCGGGTCCCGGCACAATCTTTTGATAACAGTGAGCTTAAACCCCCGTGGGCGTTATAGGAGAAATGCGCAGGGAGATGCCGGCAAAGGAAAAAGCTCTTTGTATATTGACAACGGGAGTGGCGAAGTGCTTGCGGGAAGTGTCACGTGTGGTGATGCGGGACATCGACTTAGCGCCCAGCAAGTCGGTTTCGCTTTCCGTTAGGCCAGAGAGACACAGCAAACATGACACATTTATTGAGTCGTTCACACTTTCAAAAGATTGACCCCTACTTGAGCGATTTAAGCTTCACGTATGGGTATTGTATGTAAAGTTCTAATCTCTTAAGACTAACGTTGTGAATGTAACTTTACAAATGTATTCGAGATAACATACTGAAGTATAGGTAAAAAAACGGTTAGAGAAATGTGCGGTCTCTTATATAACTTTTCAATATGCCCGGGATACATAATCAAGCTTTATTATTTTGTAATGATTCTATGATTAATGATAATTTAAATGAATGCTAAGTTTCAACCTAAACTAAAATTTGTGACATTATATTAGAAATGCTTTCATCTATATCCCAAACGTCCCTGAACTGCATTTAAATTGCCCCTAGATATAACAAGAAAAAATAATGTTATATCTTTTTTTGCGGTGATCGTTAATTAATATCGTATCCCGATAATAAATCAGTGGCTGTTGGAAATCTTCTTTCCAACATGAAATAGCCAGAAAATAGCGCCATGTATGTGTCTACGCTCATTCATTAATTGTTCCGCTGGTTCAGGAAGTCAAGACAGAAATTTAGCGCTACAGCTCAACCGTTTAAATTGCAATGGGTGATACCGATATATTGCAAAATCGTTTTTTGGTGGCAAATGTGCCATTTTAAGGATTGTCGTAGCAGGTATAGTTTCTAGACAATTAGCAACGAAACCTGCTGCAAAAATTCAAATTTGGGAAATTGGAGACGCTCTTCAATAATGTGCTATTTTTTTAAATAACCGACAAGAACAAACTTGATAAAAGAAACAAACCATTCAGAGTACTTGCAATCAAATGTTTTCAACATAGATTTTTTCTGATTTTCAAAAACTTCAAAAAAGAAAAAAATAAAAGTTAGTAAAATTAAAACAGCTTTCTTGCATTCCCAACCATTTGAGGAAATATTTTACCACATGGCCCCATCTGTCACTCGGATAGCCCGCAGACATTTTAAGAAGTCACAATCACGCCTGGCACACTTTTGATATGCTGCCGAGTGTCATCCTTACATATATATTTCATACGACAGCTAAATTATGCCCATAACTGTTTATGAGTCCTCGACAATAAACATGGTCTTATCTATTCTCTTCTATATTTACACCATACTATTGTGGGAAATTGGGACAATCGTACCGCACTGCAATATGCACTCAAGTATAATTTATACAGTAACCTAATTTGGAAAACAATTTGTTATCTTCTACTGCTATTATTTACTTCTTTCAAAGTTCCGTTTTTAGTGTTGAATAAAAGTCTCAACATTATTAAAGAAGTGAGGATCAGCAAAATACTTTTTAGTGAGTGCCCCTACACTTCAGTTAGAATAGTAAAATCCATCTCTGTTGTTGTAACTATCTGGACCAAATTGAAGTGTTCAAGTTAACCTTCTAGGACTAGCTAAAGTGAAACGGTGTGTTGGAACAGAAGCGCTGAAACTTAGCTTTCTGCAAAAACATCAGAAGACCCTTGGCAGAAATGCCGAGCATAATAAACCTCCCCTTGGGTTGCGGCTGAAAGTTTGCTTGACAGTTTTAGTGGTTGGATTTTAATAGCGTATGTTGGATTAGCTTAGAAAGTCATCTCGCAGAATGTCACCATAATCGAGTATGGTTTCAAAGTCTTAAATATGTGCGTTGCAGTCGGACATGACAAGGTCATTCATTAACCTTTTTTTTAACTAGCGTGTTTCCTGAAGAAAGACATCTGGCCATTGACATGATAACTACAAAAATACTAAACGTTATTTTTTTCGTCCTATAACTACATTGAAGTTTTCGACTATTTCTATTTAATGGCCGAGAGGCTTGTTCATTTTATTCAGCAAAATCAATGACATTAATGTGGCCTGATTGAGTCCAACATTTTTACCTGGCCTCAACCTGAAGATATTTAACCCTCTCTACCTGAGCCATTTTTTGTAACAAACTCCCGACGGGGGGGGGTGGTTACCACGACCCCTTGTGGATTTCCGTTTTATTCGTTACCCATTTGTAAATTTGGTACCAAAGGATAGCTAGATTGTTCTTCCTTTCCCATTGGTACAAATAAGTACTACATCCCCATTATGACGCACCATGACGGCATATGTTGAGGAAAGTACGAAAAGTAACTGAATATCGGGTGGAAACTTGAATATTTTCTCGTTTCGCATTTTAAGCGACTCAAACACCTTCGTAAGCTCTAAAATTCTGTTCATTATTTCAACTATTCATTTCCCATTAAGTAGGTCAAACCCGCATGAAAATCTGATTTTGCCTAACCTTTTTTTGGGGCGAAAAATTGAATTTTTCACTGTGTGCTTCTATGGAATGGCATTTTTTGTTGCTGACATGCGAACTTTTTAACGTCATTGTTGACGCAATGCTAGGCAATGTTTGGTACTCATTTTGGTATCATGGAAAGAGGAGGAACCATAGTTATCTATGTTCAAGTGTCCCCTGTGATGTTCCTGTTTGGTGTTAGGCATGTTGGTACTTCTCTCCGAAGGGGGGTTGTTACCACCCCCCCCCCCCTATCCATCACTTTGGGATCACCCGTATCAAAAGAAAAAAATTACCTATACTCCGTGGAAAGTTTGTTTTGGATTAAAGGAGCGGAACATGACTATTGACAATACATTAAAAATTTTTGGCACCAAAAAAGGGGTTTTTACAAGCCGGGGAAAAACCTGAAGGGGGGTGGTAACCACCCCCCCCCCCCTTCGGTAGAATAGGGTTAATCTTCTTCCATGTGAAATAACAAACATGAGTTTGTTAACATTATGCGTATGAATAAGAATGTTCCTATTGATCGCTGAAACGCCTCTTAGTTCCATGGTCCGATCGTTAATGCCTCGTCCCCAGAACCCAGATTTTTTATTCCTTATTTACCCTGTGAAATCTTATTAGGAATTGTTTTTGAAGTTGTGGGAGAAAATGTGACTCTGGTTGTGTCGATCATATTAAGTTTTACACAGTACTCTATACACTACTAAAACTGACCAAGTTTTAAATCCGGTTTATCCCCGTCAACGGGATGGCCGTATTCACCCACATTTGCAGCAAACGCGCCCTGACCGTTCTTCCTTCCATTGCAACCGATTCAATGCATCCTCCATCAAACCAACCCTCCTACCTCTCCCTCCTCCACTTCTTTCTTCCATGTCTTCTTTTGACGTCCCCTCCTCCTCAACACATGCCCACCCCAACTCAAAGCCCTCTTACACATGCTCATCATCCGTCCTCACACTGTGTCTAGGATATTTTGGAAGGTTGCATTTTTTTTTTGTGCTATATTTGATAAAACTTTCATATGTTTGTAGAGTAGACCCTAGAAAGTGTAAAAGTATGACTACATTTTTTTTTTCGATGTGCAAGGGGGGTAGCCAGCAATTGCAAAGGGCCCGCAATTTTTTTATATTTTAGCTTATTTTGACTAATATTCCAATTTTTATGAAGTTTAAAGATTTATTTCATGTGTTTATTTCACTTATTCTCAGTGCTGTATAACATTAAAATAACATTTCGATACTCGAATAATCATGTTTCCGTTTGGCTCCAAAATTCAAAATGGCCGCCATTTTGATAGTTTTTTTTGGTTTTCTGATTATTAGTCTATACTTTCAATTTTTGTTCCTTTGAAATTTTCTTGACATACAGTATTTGATTAAATACAATATAATTTAATATTACAAAAATTAGTCATATTTACCATGATTTTCAAATCATCGCATTCTTGCATAGGGACTTTTTTTGTTCCAAAACATGACCGCGCCCATTTTATTTTAAGGTTCTTCTTTTCGTTAATCAAACCAACAGTAGTAAGATCCAGGGGAGGGCATTTTCCCCCTCCTCAATTTGTTTGCTGTACCACTCAGTTTGCCGCTGCCACCGGGCCCCGCCCCCCCCAAAGAAAATTACAGAATCTTTGGCAAAATCAGTGATTGGGGGACCGAAAAATCACCGCAAATGTGAAAAGAAAACAGTGATTTTGGCCAAAAAGCACCGAATTTTGGGCAAAAATCAGCGCTTTTCTGGCCAAAATTGTTTAAAACTCAACTTTTTGATATTTTGGCTCCCCAGAATTTCACTTTTGCCCCCCCCACCCCCACCCCCAAAAATCACTTGCCTCCCTCTAGCCCCAACAAGATGTTTGGTCTGGGCCGCTGTTGTAAACTAACCGCACACACTGCCATACAATAAAATCATAATACAGAGCAACTCTTAACCACGAACCCCTGTTAACATGAAATTCCTGATAACAAGAACTAGTTTGTCCAGAGCTTAAGCATATGCATCACATAGTAAAAATTTGGGGGATAACACAAGTTCTGATAAACAAGTGAGTAAAGAGGCTAAATCCCCATGAAACTTCATGTACACGAGTTGCCACTGTATAAACATAATTAACAACTGAAGTCATATTTTGTTATGAAGCTGGAATTGTGGCTTAGACCCTCTGCTTTCCATACTTTAACATATTGCTAGTTGAATCAGGCAGTCTCCTGCAAACTTGGCAGTCAATGGACCCTGTACTTTGAGACACACTGATTAGTTTGAAATGGTAATGGAGTTGAAATTGTAGATTGATATTGCTATTATGTACTGCTGTAAAAAGGTTTATCGCATCTGGGGAACCAAATTAACAGTATTGGTATGTGCTCCTGAGATATTACTTCTAGGTGTGTAACTTCCAAGACCCAACCATAAATTCAGTAATTGGTAGAAGCAACCAAATTCTGTTGACAACAGTCTCCACCATTGAGCCTCAGCTCTGTGCATAGTTACATAATTCCTACAAACCTCCATCAGTAGATTCCAATCACCCTCAATTCAATCTCCGGAATTTCACCAATCACCAAACCTTCATTTCTTCATTGAATGTCAACAGCCATATTACCCAATGGGGCTACATGAACCAATAAAGACGGACAAGCTGTTCTAAGAATGGTTAGAACAGCCAGCATCTATATCTTCTTCACGACCCTAAGCTGCCGCCATCATTTTTAATAGTGCCCGTTGGAAGAGAGTTACAACCATTATCTGCTATTTTAATCAGAAAAACATCTTCTAATCTTGTGTAGCCAGATTGTTCCTGGACCTGTTCCAATAACTCAAACATTGACCAATCGAGATCCCTTTTAAACGCTAGCTTGCCTTTTAGCAGGAAAAAACAACTGGTAAATAGATTCACTGATAACCTGGAACCAAAACTGAGGAATGCACCAAAACCCCGTAACAGCAAACTACCATACAGTAAACTATGACAAATTTGCGCAACTAGTGAACAATACTTGCGGGAGATTCATACCCAGAGCTCTATGACGGAGTAATGACAGGCAGGCCTTCTCCAAAGAATGTGCTAAACGCCTATCCTAGAGTTACTACCAATGCCGTGAAGCTGATCCTTCGCCAGCTCAAGCCCTCCTAAAGGTTGAGGAAGTGTCAGAGGGGAAACTCCAAGGAAAAGCTTGCATAACCTTATAATTGATTCCACTGATATGACCCATAGCAGCAAGAACGCATGGTCTACCATCCGAAAGCCTCTCAAGGATCCAACAGAGCCTCCACAGCATTCCAAATGTTACAACATCCACCCAACCAATTGCCCACCAAGAAGGCCAAGAATCACACTAAATCGAAAGAGTAGGTATCGCTGGTTTCACTCATCCCTTACATGGACCGAACGGAAACCGGTTTACGTACTTCAACCAGGAAAAGCAGTAGGCCTTGACAACCTCTCAACTGAGGAGCTGAAAAACCAGTGTTACTTCACAAGGAAAAGCATAGGCACGGTGACGACATCTTCACTGAGCAGCTGAAAACTGTGGCCCAGTAGCAAAGGAGGTACTTCTTGAGCTCGTACATTGCTGCCTTATGTCTCACAGTTCACCAAATATCCGGAGGAAAGCACATGTTATGGCACTTCCAAAACCTGGGAAAGATCCATCTAATCAAAGAGCTATCGACTAATATCCCAACTGACACTAATGCACTCCAGCTATACCTACAAGCTCTTGAACATCTCCTGCTCAAACTGTTACAGCACCTGTGATAGAGGAGACTTTCATAACAAACAAGCAGGTCCAGCATGGCAATCATCAAACCAAATGTTTTTCGAGAAGGGTTTGGTACCGGAGTCGTGTTCGTCGATCTATCAGCACCTGTTAATCAAAGATGCTTAACTCCGTTAAGATTTGGACTCGACCAAGGATATCCGCTTGACAGAGTTCATCAAAGGATTGTTTGGCGTAGGCTCAAGAATATACCCCAAGGGAGCGTGCTCGCACCTCTCCTGTTTAACAACTATACCAACGACCAACCTAGTGTGCAGGAACTGTTGTTTTTAATCTATTAAACCTATCCCTTTTGAATGAGGGCACAAGATGCAGACTTTACAGTTTGTCAAAGTAGATGTACCAAAGCTTTGGATGACCTCACCCTTATTATGAGGAAAACCACCTAGTGCAAATCCATCCAAGACACAGGGTGTGTGCTTTCCATCAACTTTCAACATCCTGGTCTGTCTACTTAGGAGTAACCTTGGACCATACTCTCTCTCATCCTCCTATAAGAAACACCACATCAAGAAGCCGAAAAAGTAAAGTATGTTACACAAACATCTTGAACAAACTCACTGGCACAAGATGTGGTGCACGTCCACATACCCTAATATCGACGGCACTTTGCCCTGCTGTGCTACTCATGTGCAGAGTCAGGGCCTGCTCTGTATGGGAAAGAATTTACCCATGATGCCAAGAAGCTTGATTTAAGTCCGGTTAATCCATCCGTCTGGCTTATCACATGGATGTCTTTCAGTCCCAACTCCAAATGGAGAACTATAACATCAATTGCTCCACCAGACATCTGTCGTAGCAGACGATCTGTAGTGCCAAGTATCTAATGTGAAGCACCTATGTTCAGACAGAACCCACTGTTAACTGCTTAAATCCAGAGAGAGAGGGAGAGTTAAGCAACGTCCCCCCCTTAAAAAGTGTCTAAGTAGTTTTAAGAGCGTCGCCTTGTGGAAAAGAAGACTTGTCTATCAATCAATTAACATCTATGGGTTTGAACTGGGGCGCGATCACCATCTGGAGCTGACTCCTTCATGAGCTCCATGGCGATGCCTCAACAGATTGAGAACCATAATTGGCAGATCTAATGTTTCCTTGCAGAGTATGGCTACCTGAATCAGATCATGACACTACCTCTTGTTCGGGAACAGCTTCACAAGCACTGGAACATCCTTTGGCCGGCCCACTGTTGGAAGCAGACAATGCACATACACGGACCTTTGCGGATTTCAGTTAAGCAGCCAGAACATTGCACCCATCTTTGGCTAGATCATGTTTGATAACCACTGTGTTTCAGTGTTTGGACACGATAATAATCCTTCAACATATTGAATTTATTGGTTGGTCTTTGAAGTTAACACCTAGACGTAATCCCCACATACCATCGCTTAATTTGGTTTCGCGATGCCATAAATCCTTGTGTCAACATCATACATTTAATAATACAATCACATTTACAACTTACAATTCAATGTGCAAAGTGACAAAATTTTTCACCTAGTCAGTGCATCTCAAAGCCATGGTCCATTTACTGCGAAGTTGCTAGAGACTGCCTGTACTCCCAACCAGCATATTTTAAGGTACGGAGAGCCCGCAGGTTTTAAGAATCTGACTTCAGTTGTTTAAGGTATGTTGATTTTATTCATTGTTTTGTCAGTTCATTTCCAGTGTGTGTGCCAAAGCTCTTTCTGTGGGGGGGGCAAATTGAATTTTTTGAGGATTGGCAAAAGGTGACATGCCTGGAGTAGGCAAATCGATCACACATTTGTGAGATTTGTAACCAATTTTGGCCCCAAACGCTGATTTGTCCAAAATGCTGTCATTTTTGTTCCTTCGAATGGTATAGTCAAACTGGGGGAAGAAAAAAAATTGATAGTGAAATGGCCCATGCCCCACTGAATTACCACTTTTTGTTGTCTGAAAAACAATACATTTATTATGCGTAGCTGATGTGGTAAAGAAAAGAAGGACACTTAAAATAAAATGGCAGATATTTTTGGAAACAAAATTCCCTATGCAAGAATCAATGTATTTAAAAAATCATGGTAAATGCGACTTAAATTTTATTTTTTGATACGAAATATATTGTAATTTAAAATCAAATACGGTTTAATGTCAAGAAATTTCAAGAAAAAATTGAAGCATAGCCATAATATAGCTACAAAAACAAAATATTACACAATGGCGGCCATTTTGAATTTTTTGGCGCCAAACGGGAACGGATTAATTCAAAGTTATTGAAATGTTTATGTTTAATGGTTAGTCGCATCACATGGGGGGGGGGGGGGGTTGATATTAAGTGAATACACATTAAATAAAATCTTTAAACTTCATCAACTTGGAATATTGGTCAAAATAAGCTAAAATATTGAAAAAAGGCCGCCATGTTTGGGAAATTGCTAGGCTACCCCGGCTGTGCACAATCGAACAAAAAATGTAGCTAATAACTTTTTGGGTTTCCCATGAACCTATTCTACAGATATAAAATTTAACCAAAATATAGCAAAAAAATGCCACCTCTCAAATTGCAACAAGACCGTCCCTAGACTAATGCCCAGTGACCAACGTACACTATTCTCCTTCGCACAACCGGAGGTCCTGTCGCCTCTTCCAAACCCAAGCAATTCCGCATCAAGTCCCGTCTTCATCCTATCCATCAGCTTCACACCACCCATCGCTCTCATCAATTGCTTTTCTCTCTGTCCTCCCCCTCAAAGCCCCATCTCATTTTCACTCAGACAACCACTTCACTCCCAACTCCACGATCTCACACAACTCTATGACACACAATTCCTTTCATCTTCTAATGTCTAACAAATCACAGTTTTTAAGCTCTCACATCAAAAAACTGATTGAAATATCAGGCGTGAAACTTTACAGGATGGGATTTTGGGTCAAGGTATCCACAAGATTGAAAAAAAAAAAAATATCGGGCTATTCCCCTTTCTCAAAATTGTTTTTTTGGCCCATTAAATACCACTGAGTACTTTTTGTGAATTTTATTTCAGCAATTAATTGATGGATGTCCTACTATTATGAGTCAAATTGTATGGAATGAAGTGGCTTTTCATATGGGGGGGTATGGGCGCTTTCAAAAAAAAAACGGTTTTTGGGCCGCCATTTTGAATCCACAAACGAGTTTTAATTTTTTTCTTGTGTTTTTTTTTGGGCGTGTAGTGCACACTGCAATGATAGAAGGTTTTTGGTAAAAAAATTCAAAAGGGCAAAGTGGTTTTCAGGAGTGGGGGACTCATAGGCGGTACGGATATAAGAGTGGGGCAAAATTGATGGACGCCATGTTGAGTCGGTAAAAAAGGATTCTCCCATGGAGACGGTAGAATGTGCAAGAGAATATTTGCGCAACCCTAGACAAGTTAAAAATTTATTTTACGAAGAAGAAACCAAAACTTGAAAACCAGAACATGCAGTCAACGAATCCAACATGTTATTTACACACTTACCCATTGCTGTTTCATTGGAAAAAAATATTTTTATTCGATTATCGAGATTCTTTAAATATTTTTACCCCCTGCGAGTAAAGTAAAAGTCATTTGTTTTTAATCACAATTTAACTTTTCACCAGAAGCTCACTAAATGCCCAGTGAAAAATTTATAGAAAACGAATCTTCATACTTATGATCCCGCAGATTATTTGACCGTCCTTAAGTTATCCGAGGGATCTGTTCTCAATTGCCATAGATTATATGATTTGTGTCTTGGCACGAAATTTCGCTTTGCTCCACATAGGTTACTAAACAATTCAGCAAAAAACCTCGCTCTGTAGTTTGGCGGCTTTTTTAAGGCTCTGCACATTACAATAGCCTTAGACTTCATAGAACCTTTAAAAGCTCCTGAATGGTCATATATTGATAACAAATTCGAAATTCAAATACTCTTTGGCAGAATATGATATGAACCAATTGCTCTTCATCGGACAGTATAAACGGAGTAGAAATGTAGCTCTTTTATTTATTCCATTTGAAGTTAGTGATTCGTATGCCAGAGTTCGTAAGCCCTTGTTCACACGGTTATTTTGGTATGGCTAGGATTGAGTGAAAAGAGTAATGAACCAATAAAACCCAAGGCACACTTTATCATTAGATATTGGCTCCACAATGATGGAATTCGTTGTAAATAATGATGGAGCTTGTGTGTGTGTACCTGTATATGTGTGTGTCGGTGTTTGTGTGTGTGTTTGTGGGTAGATGGGCGGAGTGTGGGATGTGTGTGTGTTGGTGTTGTGGGTGGGTGGGTGTGTGGCGCCGGCGTGTGTGTCTGTGTGTGTTGGCATTCGTTACCTATAACGCATTGATGCGTTTTTGAAACGAGGTGATAATTGACAATCCACCCAAAAGGTGACACATGTTAACGGGCCTTATCACAATCTACACTTATTAGTCGTGTTGTTTTTCAAGTTAACAAGGTTATTTTGTTTGCCAAGCTTGGGAAGAAATTGAAATGAAAAATTATTCCATATGTGATCTTGTTAACATCATTTTTTGTACTTAAAATTGTCCCTCAGAATCCTGCGTTAGTATAATGGCATTCAATAAATATCGTCCAAGGTATATAATCGAAGATACTCTATTTTTATATTAACATAGGCGCCTATTGTAATCGACAAATATCAAACCAAAAGGCGAACACTGTTATATTACCTTGGAACTATAGTTTCGGGCAATTAGCGTTCATATGAAAGCAAAGTTGAACTCAATCTTCGTCTCAGTCTACCCTTTCTCGTGTCCTATTGATTAATTTTAAAAGGCATCCATTAAGACAGGCGTAACGGCAACGCGACTTTGGTTTGTCGCTGTAAGCGAAAAGTACACTCAACAAGTTCGGCATCTCAGAGTTATTTAACACAAAATGGAGCGATTTTTATAATATTATACAATTTTGACGCCATTTCTCACAGGTGCACAATGAGATCTTATAGAGTACAGGTCAGGTTATGCGACTTGTTTTTCTTAAATAAACTTACATGCACCGTCGGTCGGCAAAAGCCTCATTAACAACTTAAAAACGACCAAGGTTACGAGGCATAGGTATCTTTGTACGCCTGTCACGTATTTATCTTGGTCAGATAGCGAATCAGTAGATTTTGCAAATTCAACGACAATTATCAATTCAGGAGTGGTCATGATTTCTTGCTTAATATTGGAAATGTTTAACTATAACCATAAGGACAAAAGATTGTCCTTCGTTTTGAGGTTTGTTTCTATGTAAACCTTACGAATTGGGAAGAAAGAATTTAATTCATGTCATTGCATCAAAATATTCCCAACGTTAGACAATGATATGGCCACCATCATCTATCGAGACTCGAAGGACACTTTTTAATGTATGCCAAGACCTTATACTGCCAGCGGTATCAAAAGCCCAGTCCGCACGTCTTCATTGCATTGATATTAACCGTTCATTTTCGCTTTTTGTTCTCTTCTCTATGGTGTACGGATGTGATGTACATCGTCGTAAAATAGAACGAAATAAAGATTATGAAGGCACAATTCAAACGCAATAAGCGCTGGGCGCTGTCCATTTTCCCATGTTACAAACCACCGAGCTAAGAGAAGCACTCAGCTAAAAGTTTACAGAAGCCTTAAAGGAAATATGTCAAGATTTTTGTCAAGCTCAGTTTGACTTACATTCATAAAATATATGTACATACATCACGAATTCCCGAAAAATAATACAATTTGATGTAAAATTAACAAAATAGAGGCATTTTAATTTTTGCTCTCCTCGTGACGTCAAAGTGATGACCAAAACATCGTGTTGACTCGAATTGTTATTGCTGACACTGTAATATTGATGGATTAATGAAAGTAATAATAAAATTAGAAAAATAAGTTACAGAATGACATATTTTGTTTCATTTCGTTGTGTTTTAATTATTAGTAAGTGGCAACACTGCGATATGATGGTCACAACGACGTAAATTATGGATGGCCATCACTTTGACGTCACCATTTGCCTGCGATGTGGATTTGTCGGAATCGTTTTCGAGTAAGCTATTGGGCGGAAAATTAAAAGGGCAAAATACTCAACAAATGTGGACAATTTTCAACTTATTTTGATTTATATGTAATCTACGTTACTTAATCTTTCCATCCATACCAAATTTTCCAAATATTCAGAATCATGACATATTTCCTTTAAAGCATTGTGCAGGTGCAACGTTACAATCCATTTATACCTAGACAAACACCACAGGTGTTCATAAAACAGGTGTCCCATTACAACACGCGAGCCGCAATGATTCTAGGCAAATGCCGCATGAATTCATGAAAGAATAAGCATTCTAAACATGGTACAGGTGGGGCAGTACAATTTCGCGCAGGCAACATATATTACAATCCATTTACAACGTAGACAAACACTACAGGTGTTCATAAAACAGGTGTCCCTTTACGACACGCGCGCCGCTATGATTCTAGGCAAATACCCCGCATGAATTCGAGAGAGACTGCTAATTCTGAAACATTATACAGTGCAATATCAAGCCCAGATAAATATAAAAGGTGCGCAGAAATCAGAGGTCGTATCTTAAAGTGCTCTTAAAGGGATTTTCGAAGCTTTCAGCTTGATTTTATCTCTTTTTTTTTTTTTTTTTTTTTTCTTCATTGCATTGATATTAACCGTTCATTTTCGCTTTTTGTTCTCTTCTCTATGGTGTACGGATGTGATGTACATCGTCGTAAAATAATAAAGAATTATGAAGGCACAATTCAAACGCAATAAGCGCTGGGCGCTGTCCATTTTCCCATGTTACAAACCACCGAGCTAAGAGAAGCACTCAGCTAAAAGTTTACAGAAGCATTAAAGCATTGTGCAGGTGCAAAGTTACAATCCATTTATACCTAGACAAACACCACATGTGTTCATAAAACAGGTGTCCCATTACAACACTCGAGCCGCAATGATTCTAGGCAAATGCCGCATGAATTCATGAAAGAATAACCATTCTAAACATGGTACAGGTGGGGCAGTACAATTTCGCGCAGGCAACATTACAATCCATTTACAACGTAGACAAACACTACAGGTGTTCATAAAACAGGTGTCCCTTTACGACACGCGCGCCGCTATGATTCTAGGCAAATACCCCGCATGAATTCGAGAGAGACTGCGAATTCTGAAACATTGTACAGTGCAATATCAAGCCCAGATAAATATAAAAGGTGCGCAGAAATCAGAGGTCGTATCTTAAAGTGCTCTTAAAGGGATTTTCGAAGCTTTCAGCTTGATTTTATCTCTCTGGGCCGACAGTCGATTGATTGCCGTAGCCCAGAGTTAAAATGTTTCACTTTCATTCAAAAATTTCAGAATTAAGTCATTATTCGGAATCAGTATTAAAATGTGTTGGTTTTTTTTTTCTGTTCGGATTTTTATCTTTCTGAACACGTGACACATTTTACAATTGGGAGAATATATCAAATTGTGTTTATGTATTACAAAAAAGCATATATTTGCCTAGGTTCCAACTTGTAGTTAAAGCCATATAGCTCCATAATGGTTCAATGTCACCCTGGGTAACATTTACCCGATGATCAGCCTCTGTTGAAACTGGTGACAAGTTGTTCGTATTGTATCATAGGATCGAAAAAGGACTATTTTACTGTGCATTTTGTGGTTGGAAAATTAAATGGCAAACTGTATCAAGGTCTACATTATTTATGAAGGTCATTAAGGCTTTCCCTAGATAGTACAAATGGTGATATCACCAAATCAGTTGAAATGCATTTTTTGCTTCAGTGTGACCAGGGAAATCATTTGACACAACTTTCAACAACATCTAAGCATTTTCCTTAGGATGACCTTTTGGTCAGAACCTAAATACTTACCAAATTTGGACCCGTCATTTTCTGATAGTCTAGGCCCTATTAAAAAACCCAAACAGCAACAATTTTAGCATGAAAATCCTACGGGGTACACACCATACCGCACTACGATCAAATCATCCATTTTAACCAGTGCTGAATGGAATCTTGAGCACACAAACTGTATGATGAGAGAAGAGATACTGTTCACAAATCACAATTTCACAGCATAATGGAGTGTGCTTCTCAGAGCTGGATGAATGCGTCATCAACAAATTTAGGCCACCTTGACAACATGAAAAAGAAAATGTTCCAATCCATTGGATTTGACGAAACTGCCCTCTCGCGACTCAGTATCATCAGCTTACGTCATTGCCACTACCCAGCAGATGTATCAGCCAAGCTCCTCTCATCATACACAAAGCGTTGGGCAACCCGTCCCGGTGTATCCATGCCAGATCACGTTCTCCTTGCCAACTGCCAAAACTCGTTTTGACAGTATCTTCCTTCACACTGTTATTACCTAAAAGAACGGCAGTATTGAAAAAGGAGTTCAAGCCTTCATTACACACGTCATATCAGTAGCCTGTTCCCCAGATATTACTATATCCAACAACGTGTTTTGTATCTGTACCATTTGTTCATAAGGCTTCCATCATTAGCTCATTTGCTAGATTTTTCTGGATATCATGAGCTCCATAGGATCGTCTTTTTATTTGTTTGTTGACGGTCCTCATAAGCTTTTATTCATTATGTCCTGTATATACCATAGGTCTTTTCTCATCTCTTGTACGTTTGATTTCTGTTTCGTTTATATAGTGCAAATAGTCTATCTATTCAATCATCTTTATTAAAAATATCAAACATCATAAAGAATGAACGTAAACCCTAAGATAACCATGGCCTTTACTGACCAGTGGGCAAGGGTGAGGACGTTACAACAACAAGCAATATCATTATTATTTAAAATACAATGCGAAAATATAAAATATAAAAATTAGAAAAATACACCTTATTGGACTGAAATAGTGACCAGCACTGGACAAATTTTCTTAAATCTGAATAGAATATATTTAAAAAAAATGAATGAATAAATTTTACACAAGCTGTGTAAACCTTTTCTAAGTGCACTGTTGAATAATGATATTATGGCCAGAGAAAGGTAAATTTGAATGCGGAATTCTTTTGTTTAGTCATCAATCGAACAAAACAGTTCTACGTTTTATGTATTATTACCCGTTTCGCATATGACTTTTAAAGTGTCGATAACCATGATGCATAACCTTAAACCTCTTAGTTGTATTCCTGAACGTTTCATCCAAGATTCTGTGGCAATTGATGCTCTTCTGATAAATGATACATATCGCTTCATATATAAGCTCATTTTGATTGACTTACTTGCCGGGTTCATTGACCCGTTTACCCATGAAATTAGTTACGGTAATTGGTGAGTTGATTTGATATCAGACACCAAAATATCGTCACGTTAGGTGAATATACAAGCACATAATGTTTGTGGATACTTGAGATGTGTGCTTGCATTTCAGAAGCAACGGTTTTAGTAGCTTGCTTTTTCAAAGACATTATCGACGATTTTGGGTATGGGAGTACTGTAGTTGTACTCAAATTGCACAGTTATTCGTACTCCTGGAAACCAGAACGTTTTGAGTCACTCATGGTAGCTTCATCAAAGTTCTTGCAATTCATGACTTCTTATACCCTAACTCTGTCTTCTTTATGCGTCTTCATCCTTTTCTTCTACTTCTCCTTATTTTCACAAGTCATTTGTTTCCTCTCTTTCTCCTCCGCTTGCTTTCCTTCTTCTTCCTCTCCATTTAATTCTTCTTCTCTCGTTTTACATCTTCTATTCCTATTTTACTTCTTCCCTTCTTCTCATGTGACTTCCCCTCCATTTACTTCTGCTTCATAATCTTCAAAATATTCTTTCTTTCTCCTTCTTGTTCGTTTTCCTCTTCCTCGCCATCTTTGTCCTAATCTTCTCCCTCTTTGACGTTTATTCTGGTACAAGTTCTTCAGATCCGTTATTATACTTGACTTTAAGATACCTCTTAATGGTATTTTAGATGCAGCAAAGTCAGACATAGTCATACAACAAAGATCGGGGGATGCAAGAAGTATACCGTTTAGCTTTCTAAGACTTTTAGGCACGTGAAAAAGGTAATACTCTATCAGATTTATTTATCTTCGCTCGAATTGGAGCCTTAATATGTAGACCTATTTCAGTCTTTTCAAGATGAAAGCGACAAGTAGCAATGATCGAACGTGTTAAAATGAATACTTATGTGGTACAACTTTTCTTGTCAACTTGCAAAGATTTTACGTATTCCTCATGAAACAGATACCATATAATATTCTCTCTCTCTCTCTTTCTCCCTGAACATTTGAAGAAAACTGAAGGTATAGCTTGGAGTTCAGGTTTACACCTAACGAAATTTGAAATATATTTTGTAAGGTCGATCATACCACTTTCCTCCGTCAATATGTTAGCATCCTAGTTAGCACGCGCTTGCGTTGGCACGAAGTCGAGCTTAAAACTGATAGCTAGCAATTGGGTTTCGATCGATTGGCGTACTGTTTGATGTTAAATTCCTCGGAAAGAAGATACGAACAGATTGCTGTACAATGGTATCCCTGTAAAAATTCTAAACGATTGCGCTAAGTAAAGTACAAGCACATTCACGCCACTTGATTGTCTAGTTTACGCGGATATGTTCAACCGTAAAACTATCGTTTCATGCTGTGTGAATCGGAACATATTCATGGAACCTCTTATTGATACCAAGTGCGTGCATCTAGGTGAAAATGATCTCTTTTGAGTCTGAGCCCGTGCCTGCATAAATACGAATGGGGTTTAGAACACCAAAAAATGAAGAAATGTACTTCAACTCAATGATTAAATAGCTACACGAAGGAAACATAAGATATCATGACATGCTCTTTATCAGACCGATCTTTCCATCCTTTACTTAAAGTTTGTGGTGTCAAGTTAGAAAAAACTTTCGTCAGCGGTATTCGGATACTATCAAAGACAGTTTATTTGTTCCAATTTTTTAAGGCTTCGGAATACTTCCGGATAAGATGCAAAAAGAAAGTGAGATTCCTAGTGCCAGTTTCCTCCCCAAACCTTTTTAAAGTACTGAGTAAAGCTCGGTCAAAATGTCTTTGGTTCTGTAAGAATACTCTAGTAGAATGTCCGAACAGTCAGATAACATGGCCGGAGTGAATGCATCCTGTGAAAACTGTCGTCGGCGGATTGCGGAATACATAATCAAAGACAGCTAGTGTTTCCATTTTTTTAAGGCTTCGGAGACTTCGGAAGGATGCAAACAAAGAAAGTGGAGATTCCATTTCCAGTTTTTCCTCACAAACTTTTTAAAAGTAACTAGTAAAGTTCTGTCAATATCTCTGCGGGTCTATGAGTAACTTAATCGATGTCCGAACCTCAAGATAACACGGAAACCCGGATAATGCCACCCTGTTGCGAAAACAACCCACTCTCTTTAATTCAACCGTGAGGACACGCGCTCAAAGACATGATACAATTTATATAATAGATATTATAACGAGATCACATCTATTTCCTGCAAGCCTCGATCTCTTCTTGCTTGTGTGTAATTAATTTTTGTAACAACTTAAGGGATTTCTTTTGTTAACGAAAAATCTGATTGGATAGTCCCGCCTTATTTTATGAATCTTACTGTGTTATAAAATATAACCTAAAGTACTTCTGATTGCAGGTTTCTGTTTGGTCTGAAGTTGATTTTACCCTTTCTAGATGACTTCTATTATGCATATTGAGATCTTCTAACATGGCTAAAACGATTAACCATCATGCCCGACTTAAAAATGTCAAAAACAATCGTAGATCTACCGGGATTAGTCGATAGTTTGACTTTATATGCTTAGATGTTATTGCTAGCTAAAATCTAAGTTTGTTCAATAGCATTATTTTCTTAATCAACAACCTTACAGAATGACTACAAGACGAATTGATGTAGATAATATACGCAAAGAATAAGCGCAATCCCTGAAGGAGCTACCATAAAACGAAACACTCACAGAAACAAGAAACTCAATAGAAATAAGGAAATTGACTCACGAATTTTCACCTTTAATATATCAATCAGGGAAAAGCTATATCGATAAAAACGAAGTGTGGAGTATACTTTCCTGGATTAATAACCTAACCTTATTGTGACCATTTGAGTAATGGTAATGCGAAACATATCCTCTGAGGTGTTACAACGTTAAAAATAAAAATTATCAACCTTTGCAGACAATGAAAATCTAACCAATAACGGAAAATAAATCACCTAAGGATTCCCATCTTTAATTTCTTACACTATATTCGATTCCTGTTGTCCCCAGTAGTTTTCGACCAAGCAAATGTGTCTCACAAACTCTACGCTACAAGTACACACAATATGATCTGACTCTTACTGTAATCCGTTGGATTTACGTTTACCTCATATTTATCAATTGTTTATGTATGGTGTAATGAAAAGGCTTACGATAGTAATTATCATGACAAAATGTTAAAGCAACAATGGTACTTTTTAAATTAAGTCCCAATGTTCAAAATTCGTGAATGGGTCTGTCATCAAAGTTTCAGAGTCACAAGTCATTATTCACCTGACCCATTTTGGTTGTCGTTTGTCAATGCAAAATCAGTGTCAATTGAATAAAATTCCAAAGAAGAAATATGTTTTCAAATTGGAACCCATGATCTTGTTGGGTCCCAATGATGAATAACAACGTTTTCTTTCGTGATTTCGAAAGTGCGAATATTTTTTAATATTAAATAAAAACGGACATCAAGTTAAGTGAACATACAGTAACAACTATATACAAACGACTAATGTTACAAGGACCTAGGTATCTATGTAGCATGTCACGTATTTTTCTTTGGTCAGGTAGCAGAATCAGAAAGTATTTTGCACATTCAACGACAAAATCAATTCAGTGAGTGGTCAATGTTCTGTTTATATGGCAATGTAAAACAATTAATAATTTGCATATTGAAGAAAAAAATCGGCTTTAGAGTACAAAAACAATAAAGATAAAAGTTTGTCCTTCGTGTGAGGTTTATTATGTAAACTTTATGACATTTTGATAATATAATATTATGATAAGAGAAAAATTACAGAAAATTAATTAAGATTTTAATCGTTCACTTTCGGTTTTTGCTTTTTCTCTGTGGTGTACGAATGTGATGGACCTCGTCGTAAAATAATATAGAATTATGAAGCACAATTCAAAAACGCAATAAGCACTGGCACTGGCATATTCCCGTTACAAAAACCACCCCCCCCCGCGCTAGAGAAGCACTCAGCTGAAAGTTTACAGAAGCCTAAAGCATGGTGCAGGTGAACGTTACAATCCATTTAACCTAGACAAACACACAGGTTCAACAAAAAAGGTGTCCATTACAACACGCGAGCCGCAATGATTCTAGGCAAATACCGCATGGAATTCATGGAAAGAATAAGCATTCTAAAACATGGTAACAAGTGGGGCAGTACAATTCGCGCAGGACCAACATACCATCCATTTACAACGTAGACAAACACTATATGTGTTCATAAAACAGGTGTCCCTTTACTAACGCGCGGCCGCTATAATTCTAGGCAAATATCCCGCATGAATTCAAGAGAGACTACGCATTCTGAACCATTGTACAGTGCAATATCAAGCCCAGATAAGCTGCGCAGAAATCAGAGGTCGTATCTTGAAAGGGATTTTCGAAGCTTTCAGCTTGATCTTATCCCTCTCTGGGCCGACAGTCGATTTCCGTAGTTCAGAGTTTAAATGTTTTACTTTTATTCAAAAAATTCAAAATTGTGTAAAATGATATTCAGAATTAGGATTTGACATTTGACAAAATTGGGAGAAAATATCAAATTGTGTTTAAGGATTAGAAAAAAATATATATATTTGCCTAAGTTCGTTCCAACTTGTAGTTAAAGCCGTATAGCCCCATGATGATTCAAGGTCACCTCGGGTAACATTTACCCGATGCTCAGCCTCTGTTGAAACTGGTGAGAAATTTATTCCATAAGCTGCCATCATCAGATTTTCCGTTCGTTGCACCCAATTAGTGATTAATTTTCCCATATATCACCTTGAAGGGGGTGTCCCCTGACTAGGATTAGGTATGTTTCCACCCCAAAAAGCTGCACGTTAGCGTGTCCCGCCCATTTCAAAATGGCCGCCATTGCTTTATGTAAAACCGCCATTATAATTTCATTGCAGATAGAAATTTTGTCCACGACTACACGATACCAAGTTTTTAACAGCCTGAAGGGGGCTTAAACATCTAGGCGTCCAAGATGGCCGCCGCAAGGTGGCATATTTTGCTAAATGAACTTAAAATGCAATATTGTTGAAATAAGAACCTGGGTGATATTTTGGGAGCTCCAACAAGAATTTATGGCTTTTATATTTTACGCACAGACTTGTTTTTAAAGATGGCGGTGATTATATTCACTCTAGGGTACGTAAATCAGGAAGAAAAGCAGCCCTACTCATCTTTTCGACGTTAAAAATAACACTTTCTAATAATGACCCTTTTTTTTTTTTTTTTTTTTTAGCTTTCAGCTTGATCTTATCCCTCTCTGGGCCGACAGTCGATTCCCGTAGTTCAGAGTTTAAATGTTTTACTTTTATTCAAAAAAATTCAAAATTATGTAAAATGATATTCAGAATTAGGATTTGACATTTGACACAATTGGGAGAAAATATCAAATTGTGTTTACCTCGGGTAACATTTACCCGATGCTCAGCCTCTGTTGAAACTGGTGAGAAGTTTATTCCATAAGCTGCCATCATCAGATTTTCCGTTCGTTGCACCCAATTAGTGATTAATTTTCCCATATATCACCTTGAAGGGGGTGTCCCCTGACTAGGATTAGGTATGTTTCCACCCCAAAATGCTGCACGTTAGTGTGTCCTGCCCATTTCAAAATGGCCGCCATTGTTTTATGTAAAACCGCCATTATAATTTCATTACAGATAGAAATTTTGTCCACGACTACACGATACCAAGTTTTTAACAGCCTGAAGGGGGCTTAAACATCTAGGCGTCCAAGATGGCCGCTGCAAGGTGGCATATTTTGCTAAATGAACTTAAAATGGCATATTGTTGAAATAAGAACCTGGGTGATATTTTGGGAGCTCCAACAAGAATTTATGGCTTTTATATTTTACGCACAGACTTGTTTTTAAAGATGGCGGTGATTATATTCACTCTAGGGTACGTAAATCAGGAAGAAAAGCAGCCCTACTCATCTTTTCGACGTTAAAAATAACACTTTCTAATAATGACCCTTTTTTTTTTTTTTTTTTTTTAGCTTTCAGCTTGATCTTATCCCTCTCTGGGCCGACAGTCGATTCCCGTAGTTCAGAGTTTAAATGTTTTACTTTTATTCAAAAAAATTCAAAATTATGTAAAATGATATTCAGAATTAGGATTTGACATTTGACACAATTGGGAGAAAATATCAAATTGTGTTTACCTCGGGTAACATTTACCCGATGCTCAGCCTCTGTTGAAACTGGTGAGAAGTTTATTCCATAAGCTGCCATCATCAGATTTTCCGTTCGTTGCACCCAATTAGTGATTAATTTTCCCATATATCACCTTGAAGGGGGTGTCCCCTGACTAGGATTAGGTATGTTTCCACCCCAAAATGCTGCACGTTAGTGTGTCCTGCCCATTTCAAAATGGCCGCCATTGTTTTATGTAAAACCGCCATTATAATTTCATTACAGATAGAAATTTTGTCCACGACTACACGATACCAAGTTTTTAACAGCCTGAAGGGGGCTTAAACATCTAGGCGTCCAAGATGGCCGCTGCAAGGTGGCATATTTTGCTAAATGAACTTAAAATGGCATATTGTTGAAATAAGAACCTGGGTGATATTTTGGGAGCTCCAACAAGAATTTATGGCTTTTATATTTTACGCACAGACTTGTTTTTAAAGATGGCGGTGATTATATTCACTCTAGGGTACGTAAATCAGGAAGAAAAGCAGCCCTACTCATCTTTTCGACGTTAAAAATAACACTTTCTAATAATGACCCTCAATCATTTTCAAGATGTAAACAATATTTAAGGGGGGTATTGACCTGTCCTAGAGAGTGCCGTTACTATAGCTGATTACCACTTGGGCCATATAACGTAGTTTAAACTGACTCTATAATAGTTCATAGGAAGACAACAGCCCATATCAACCTGATTCAAATAAAATCATACTAAATGGGTGTGGTCTGTATTTAAGGACTACTCAGTGACGTCATGGGCGTTTCCCAGTAAAAATAAAAAAAATATGCTTATGAAGAAGTTAAAAAATTGTCTTTATGTAGGAGGAAAAATTTAAATATGGTGGCCTAAGTTTCTTTCGAGAACATCAAGTTCTATCTTGTTTCTGACTTGTACCACAGGATCCTTCTCTCTCTCTCTACTGCCTAGATCAGCTTTCTTCCCAGCGTCAAATAGTGTTGAGTGGTCTGCAATTATCCAGAAGTACGAGAGAAAATTGCGGGAAAATGTTATCAATAGTTTCGTTATGGTTCGTATTATGTCGAAAAAGATGTGCAGGGGTGTTTTCTTCTTGATTTATGTCCCCCGGAGCGGGTACAACCGCCGCCATCATGAGTTATGATCATGTCCGCAATACACCAATGTCATTAAATCTCATTTTGGTGCTTTAAAAATATTACTCGCATTCTTACCCCATATATTTGGTAATTTTAGTACATTTAACAAAACATGCCTCCTACCGGCGGCCATCTTGGACACTTAAATGTTTAAGCCCACTTAAGGAAGGTAGAACTTTATTTCGTTTAGTCCTGGATAAAATTTCTATCTATAATGAAAATACAATAGCAGTTTTTCATAAAACAATGGTGGCCATTTTGAAATAGGCACTACACGCTAATGTGCAACCTTTCGGGGCGGAAACATACCTAATCCTAGTCAGGGGGACACCCCCTTCAAGGTGATATATTGGAAAATTAATCACCAGGTGGGTGCAACAAACTCGAATTTTAAGGCCCGTACAGAAACTGGCTTATGGACTAGTTGTTGGTATTGTATCATAGGATAAAAAAATGTACTATTTTACAGTGTGAGGCATATTTTGTTTGGAAAATTAAATGGCAAATTGTATCTACATTATTAAGGGGGGTCACCAAGTCTTTCCCTAGGTAGTACAAATGGTGATATCACCAAATCAGTTGAAATACTTCAGTGTGACCAGGGTATCATTTGACACAACTTTCAACAGCATCTGAGCATTTTCCTTAGGATGACCTTGAACATTCCTATACCTGTGTAACTATTGGTCAGAACCTAAATACTTATCCCTGTACTAACGTACGTTCCCCTTGCAGAAGAGAAGCAGTCTTCTGAAAATTTGGACCCCGTCATTTTCTGATAGTGTAGGCCCTATTAAAACCCAAACAGCAACGAGATCAATTTTAGCATGAAAATCCTACGGGGTACACACCATACCGCACTACGATCAAATCATCCCTATGAGAGAAGAGATACTGTACACAAATCAAAATTTCACAGCATAATGGTGTTCTCTTAAGCTGGATGAATGCGTCAGCAACTAATTTAGGCACCTTGACAACATTTAAAGAAAAAGTTCCAATCCTGATTTGACGAAGCTGGCCCTCTGTCGCGACTCATTATCATCATCTTACCTTCTGTGGCCCACCCAACGCAGTCGCTGGTACTTGATAATGAAGTCATTATTCGCCCCGATTCTGTTTTCTCGTTGCAGAGTTTAGTTCCACTCTGTTTTACATGGACCGAACATTTCACGATCGAGACTAATCATTGTAATTGAAGTAATTATAAGTAATTATTATGATTTGGTTGAATATTTAATAATTTGATTTTGAAATGAAATCAAAACAACCTCCTCGTATTTTCCAAAAATGACATCCGATATTTTTATTCTTGAACCAAAAATGACAATTTAAATTGTACCATTTTTAAAGAGTAGAACATGCCCCCCTTTCCCATCTTACCCCCTGTTTTTTTTACTTAACCTGTGAATATTTTTGCAACTTGTATGTTGAAATCAAACTGCAAGCTTTCTGTTGGCGCACCAATAAACCTTCGTAGGTTAATACATTCCATTCACATCCAAAATTGTTTACACCCAACCTCTATAAAAACATCCCCCCGAAAATTTTCGATTACACTACGCTCTTCATATCTGTTACATTTGCACAGTGTTCAATATGCACACAATTGCGCTCGTGTTTTGAAACAGGTGAAGCCTTTGCATGCTTGACGCCAAAAACCAAAAATACCCCTGCAGCCGGCCGGCGCGCAAGTGGCTGTAACCCTGCTATTAACTAAAACGGGGACCGTCTGCTCATACAGTCCATGGTAGGGGTATTTAGCCGGCTGACTTTGTTTCAGTTTTGTAGGACTTATGGACCCATCTTTTTCACATTCAATAGCGGGGAACATTGAATTATTACGTAAAGAACAATATAACAAGATGTTGAATCTTCAAAAGGAATTTTATTATGTGAATAACAGCCATTTTTGGAAAAAAATACAGAATTTGATGACGTCACGGCATTGATGGTTTTATTATTTTGCTCGTGTACCCATTCAGTAAAAATATGACGTACGTATCCCTACATTGGAAAACAACCGATTATCGTCAATCCGTACGTCGGTTTTTGAATCAGTAGGGAAAAAGGTAAATTTTGTACTGTTTAGACAATCATAAAACCGTGTCTTTTGGAAAATATAAATTCGCAGCTCTGGGCAGAGGCCATATGTTAACAGACCTTGATTAAAATAGGGCGGATTTAATATGTCGGTCGCCCCGAAATCAAGCTGATACCTGATACCTGACACGGGACCTGGTACCTGACACGTGAACCAAACTATCACTCGTTACCGTTTATACTACAATACGATACCGCGGGCACAGCAGCAAGCTTTTGTATCTCCCGTTTGTCACATGCGTAAATCGTCATCAAGATGTGAGACTATACTGTAGTAAAGACTAGTTTTAATGCCTTTGAATGCGTAGTAAAGACACCTTTCGAAACCTAACACCTATAGATGATATCTATATCGCTCTTCTATAATTATACCGAACCTGCTTGATAGCTCAGTTGGTTAGAGCGTCGTGCATGTAATACGAAGGTCGCGGTTCGAATCCGGCCAAGCGCACATGGTTTTTTTTTTTCAACACGTATCGTGCGCTGGCCATCTCCAAGGGAAAGATTATAATATATATTTTTCAATGCGTTCATTCATAGTGGTGGACTTTTCAATGACTACTTACCAGCATCGGTGTAAGCTTTATCTTAAAGATTGTTTTCAACATGTTCAAATTCAAATCAATGCAAAATTAATGCTCCTTAGTAATAGCCATGAAACAGTAATAGTATCATGTCATGTCACGCATGAATTTGAAACATTTAACCTTGCAGGCATATACAACATGGGGTTCCGAATTTGACACCTCAACTTGGTTTACATACAGATTTCAGGTGATATTTCGCTTTGGCTTTTGAAATTTGGTTTTGTTATGAATGTAACACAAAGCTCCAGAAACTTCCCCTGCAAAAAAGTAATCTCTATCAAACATAATACACTTGAACATACGTGCCATGGATACAGAGCTATGCGATCTGTAACCATGCGCACCGATACAACTCTCCATATCAAAACAGCCAAATTATAATTCTTATACACCCCAAAACCATTGCACTCCTGGATTAGACTTGGGTTACCTGGCAGGCTTTGTGTTAGTCAATAGAAAGCAGTAACACAAGCACAGCCTAGTTAATTTAAACAGTGCCGACCTCCCTTACATTCACCCACCAGCCAGAGATAGTTGATCACACCCCACCATCCACTTGTTTTAACTACCACCCATATCAGCCAAGCAATTAATGAATGGTTGAAATGAAGGATGTGCTTATTGTGTCCGCCGTCACACGGTTAAGATATAAGTTGCGGTAAGCCAAGGTTTGGCCACAGTTAAATATATAAACAATTAACAGATATATTTTACAACGTGTTGTTAAACGTGGTAGTAAAACTTCTGAAAAATAGGGTCTGTAGGCTGTTAAACGTAACAACAAAATAATCAAATGTTAATTAAAAGTCAAAAACCTGAGATGGAATTTCCGGACTGACATTGCCCAACAGATGTATCAGCCAAGCTCCTCTCATCATACACAAAGCGTTGGGCAACCCGTCCCAGTGAATCCATGCTAGATCACGTTCTCCTTGCCAACTGCCAAAACTCGTTTTGACTGTTTATTCCTTCACACTGTTATTACCTAAAAGAACGGCAGTATTGAAAAAGGAGTTCAAGCCTTCATTACACACGTGTGCACGAACTCCTTCATACTATATACTTCATCATATCAGTAGCCTGTTCCCCAGATATTACTATATCCAACAACGTGTTTTGTATCTGTACCATTTGTTCATAAGGCTTCCATCATTAGCTCAGTTACTAGATTTTTCTGGATATCATGAGCTCCATAGGATCGTCTTTTTATTTGTTTGTTGACGGTCCTCATATGCTTTTATTCATGCATTATGTCCTGTATATACCATAGGTCTTTCCTCATCTCTTGTACGTTTGATTTCTGTTTCGTTTATATAGTGCAAATAGTCTATCTATTCAATCATCTTTATTAAAAATATCAAACATCATAAAGAATGCACATAAACCCTAAGATAACCATGACCTTTACTGACCAGTGGGCAAGGGTGGGGACGTTACAACAACAATTAGCAATATCATTATTATTTAAAATACAATGCGAAAATATAAAATATAAAAATTAGAAAAATACACCTTATTGCACTGAAATAGTGACCAGCACTGTACAAAATTTCTTAAATCTGAATAGAATATATTTGTTTAAAATGAATTAATAAATTTTACACAAGCTCTGTAAACCTTTTCTCAGTGCACTGTTGAATAATGATAATTATTATGGCCAGAGAAAGGTAAATTGCATCTAGCAAAGACCGAAAAGCAGTGTACATTTGACCATGTCACATACGCCTCGTGGATCGGGTTCAACTGAGTTATAACGATTGCAAAATATTGATTCATTTTCAAGACATTTTCAGGACCAAGTTAATAACTTATCACCTGCACTAAATTTGGCAATCAAATCGGTGTGTGCGGTACTGTTTTTTTTTTAAACAACAAGAAAGACTTGAAGAAAATTACACTTCGAATGTGGAATTCTTTTGTTTAGTCATCAATCGAACAAAACAGTTCTACGTTTTATGTATTAATACCCGTTTCGCATATGACTTTTAAAGAGACACTGGCACATTTGAAAAATAGTGCGCCCTCAAGATTTTTCAAAATCGATATTTTTGCATGGTTGTAAAGCTTTTATATACAAAAGCTCTCACCCGAAATGATTAAGACCAAATCAGCTTCCTTATGCGTAAACAGAACGATTTTATAATTTAACGTCGCCGGCGACGTTAAATTCAGCAGACGACCAAAATGGCGTTTAACACAAGAACACGCACTCCGTATGCATGTTTCTCACGCTATGCCCGGGCGCTATGCACACTGTTTGACCTGTCTATAACCGTTGTGGTTTTAATATCAGTGAGTACGAGTCAAAAATATTCATGTTATATACACATTTGTTGATTAAAGTTATGGAAAACTTAAAAGTTGGCCTACAAATTACCTGGATGTCGTTATCCTCATATCAATGTCCCTATCTGTTTTGGGGTATGTTATTTTTATGTGTAAAATATATCTCTGTCCTTCCAATGGCCTAGACTATCATTTGAGAGCAAATTGAAGAAATTTAATATTTTGTGAAAATGTGCCAGTGCCGCTTTAAAGGTGTCGATTACCATGATACATAACCTTAAAACTCTTAGTTGTCATTCCTGAACGCTTCATTGAAAATTCTGTGGCAATTGATGCTCTTCTGAAAAATTATACATATCGCTTCATATATAAGCTCACTTTTATTGACTTGCTTGCCGGGTTCATTGACCCGTTTACCCAAGAAATTAGTTACGGTAATTGGCGAGTTGATTTGATATCAGATACCAAAATATCGTCACGTTAGGTGAATATACAAGCACATATAATGTTTGCGGATACTTGAGATGTGTGCTTAGATTTCAGAAGCAAAGGCTTCAGTAGCTTGCTTTTTCAAAGACATTATCGACGATTTTTGGTATGGGAGTACTGCATTTGTATTCAAATTGCACAGAGTTCGTACTCCTGGAAATCAGAACATTTTGAGTCACTCATGGTAGCTTCATCAAAGTTCTTGCAATTCATGACTTCTTATACCCCAACTCTGTCTTCTTTATGCGTCTTCATCATTGTCTTCTAATTCTCCTTCTTTATCACAAGTCATTTGTTTCCTCTCTTTCTCCCGCTTGCGTTTACTTCTTTCTTCCTCTCCAGTTAATTCTTCTTTTCTCGTTTTACTCTTCTATTCTATTTTACTTCTTCACTTTTATAATGTGAATGCCCACCTCCAATTACTTCTGCTCATTAATCTTCAAATATTCTGTTCTTTATCCTTATGTTCGTTTTCCTCTTCCTCGCCATCTTTGTCCTTATCTTCTCCCTCGTTGACGTTTATTCTGGACAATGTCTTCAGATCGTTATTATACTTGACTTTAAGATACCTCTTAATGTATTTTAGATGCAGCAGCAAAGTCAGACATAGTCATACAACAAAGTCGGGGGATGCGTTAAAGAAAGAAGTTATACAGTTTATTAGCTTTCTAAGGGACTTTTAGGCACGTGAAAAAGGTAATACTCTATCAGGATTTCTATTTATCTTCCTCGAATTGGAGCCTTATATGTAGACCTACGTTCAAGTCTTTTCAGAGTAATGAAAGAGAAGCGACAAGTAGCATAGCTAGCAATGATTCGAACGTGTTTAAAATGAATACTTATTGTGGTACAACTTTCTTGTCAACTTGACAAAGATTTACGTATTTCTCATGAAAAACAGATACCAATAATATTCTCTCGCTCCTCTTTCTCCCTGAAACATTGAAGACAATGGAAGGTTATAGCTTGGAGGTAAGGTTTAACCTAACGAATTGAAATATATTTGTAAGGTCGATCATACCACTTTCCTCCGTCAATATGTTAGCAGCCTAGTTAGCACGCGCTTGCGTTGGCACGAAGTCGAGCCTTAAAACTGATAGCTACAATTGGTTTCGGTTTTTCGATTCGATTGGCCGTACTGTTTTGATGTTTGTTAATTCCTCGGAAAAGAAGATAAACGCAAGATTTGCTGTACAAGTGGTTATCCCTGTAAAAATTCTAAACGATTGCGCTAAGTAAAGTACAAGCACAATTTCACGCCACTTGATATGTCTAGTACGAGGTGACCGGTGAATGATTATGATCTATTTGCAGAACTCTACATCCGTTAATGACACATGTTAAAGGGAAATAGGTCAAGATTTTGTCAAGCTCAGTTGACTTACATTCATAAAATATTGACATAACATCACGAATTCCTGAAAAAAATAATACAATTTGATGTTAAAATAAACAAAAATAGAGGCATTTTAATTTTTGCTTTTTGGACATACGAAGAAAAGGGCGGATTTTTCGCCATGCTCATTGATCAAAAGCGCCCAATGTTGCTTCCTCGTGGACGGTCAAAGTGATGACCAAAACCTCGTTGTTGACTCGAATTGTTATTTTTTTTGTCATTGCGACATGTAATATTGATGGATTAATGAAAGTAAGTAAAATAAGTTAAAGAATGACATATTTGTTTCATTTTCGTTGTGTTTACGTATTATTGATATAAAAAAACATCGATCGCAGTTCACGGGGGGGTAGGACATGGACCTGCTCGGCTTTGGGGATTTCCAAACGGTAATTTTGGAACTGCTACGTGCAGACCTTATGGTATAGCCGGGTCTCAGTAGCTTTGCATTACAAAATCTCTCTTAAACCCTATTTAGTGTCAATACATATTAGTAAATCATGATCAATAAAGGATTAAATTATTGAATGTAAAATCCTTCGGGGGTAGTGGATTAAACCCCGCTGCCCAACAATAGTGTAAAGGTTCTCCAATAACGGTCATTTAGATTTAAATATTCGTGACCAGGCTAGCATTGAGGAGGTCTGGAGTGTAATCGGCCGATTAGAGATAGCGCCCTCCTACGGTTAAGTCTTTTGAAATGGGACAAGCACTCGAGTTAGAGCCCGGAATGTTGATGCCGATTTGAATTCAGCTTGTTGTGTTAGGATGGCATTGTCCTACTCCCCCTGGCAGTTCACTCGAGTAGGAAAGTGGCAACACACGCGATATGATGGTCCTCACATTTGACGTCACCATTGCATGCGAGTGGATTTGTTCAGATGTTTTTGAGAGTAGCTATTGGCGGAAAATAAAAAGGGCCCCAAAAATACCCTCAACAAATGTGGACAATTTTCAACTTATTTGATTTATATGGAATATACGTTACTTAAGCTTCCCATCCCATACAAATTTCCAATATTCAGAATCATGGACATATTTACTTTAAAGAGATAATGTGGAAGTTATTGCTTAGCAGAACTATAGGGGGGCCGGAACCACTAAAGGGAAATTGCCAAAACAATTTTTACATTCAAACCATACCATATATCACTATTATGGTATGGCATGCTAATTTACCAAGGGCTCTGTTCAGTTGCCTTGGATGAGCAAATGTTAAACACAGCAGGCCATGACAGGCCTGGGTATCATAATCAACTAAAATAAGGGGATGTATTGCTCAAGACAATGGTGAATGAAAGCTATTGAAACTGCGCCATGGGAATTGTATTTTATTAGCAATAGTCTGTGAGTTAATTGCTCATGATATTATAAATAGAGCGTCATGGGCCCATTGTGTTGTATTCCAGATTGCTGGGTGAAGACCGTTATATAATCCAATCTAGCAGGCATAAGCTAATAGTATTTGGGTATGTTATTACGGGCTGCCTCATGTGCCTCTTTGTGCTTTATGAAGGACAAAGGTCTATCTATAGCGTCAATTACAATCTCCATGGGACAAGGGAGCTATGCAACATCTTCCTGTTTTTCATATAAGTAATCAATGGTCATGAACGGAGACATGCTCTCTTAAGCTTTGCCTTTTCAGAGAGCATGCCCCTGCAGTTTCTCGACTTTCTCATTTTTCTTGATACAAGGATATTTTGGGGATTTTATTAAAAAACACCTTGCGTACATGTAAAGTAGTGCAATACCCACTCAAAATTGATGTTGTGAAATAGACTATTATGATTATTGAGGGGCCTCCTATCCTTATCGGCGAGGTCTTTCTTGCACGCCAAACTTTGATAATTGGCCTAATGTCAAAATACAATAGGCCTATATTTGAGCCTCAGTCTCGAGCAGCAATGGACTTAGATTTGGGGTGTGCAGCAAACTTGGGGTGAGAAACTATTTTGAATATAATTGGTCTTCGGCAAGTTTTTTTCAATTATGGACTTGGGAACTGATTTGGGTGAAATTAGAGGTTGTGGAGATGATGAACTGACACAATTTCCCTGGCTAAACTCGGTGAGTTTGTGACAAAGTAGGCCCTAGGGGAAGGTCTAAAGAATGCAAAAGAGAGCAAGACTGCGGAGTCTTGAAGACGCACATACCCATAATGCCAGACCAGATCAGTGCCCAAGACCCCCCCCCCAGCCTCGTATATGTCGTCTTTTGTCTAAGTTTTTGCATTTACTTTAATCAAATTGTTTCAATCATTTTTTACTAAATTTGTAGTTTGTACACCAGTACAAAAATTAAAGTGATAAATAAACTCTGTGGACAAAATTACTCCTCAGTCTATACAAAAACATAATTATTTGCTCAGTCTTCAGTTGTTCACTTTGCCGAGATAGCTGGAGAAACATCGGGTCCGTTTCTTTCATACTCCTCTTTTGAATCTTTTTATTACTAGGAACGTCTTTTCTAATCAGGTTTCTGGTTGGACAGGTCCACGCACGCACTGTATCATGCATGACTTCATTTCTGCTGAATTATGACAGTTGAAATGCAATGAAGCAGATTGAGATGTGCGCTGTTATGAAAATTATGTAGTAAGGCTAATGAAATGAATTGTGAGTTTCCCGTCCCACTGTTTTCGACGAGGCACTAGGTGACAATTCATTTATTCATTATTTTGGAAAAATTCAAATTCTCACAAACTTTTATTAGTCTTGTTTCTTATGGGAATATTTGCCGTAAAATACGTGGCAAAACTCTGGATAATTAAGTATTGCACTTATAGGTGAATCGGAAAATCAATAATTGTAACACAAGTCACTTATTAAAGCACTATCAGTGATCAAATCAGGGGGAAAATGAAAATCAGATTTGTGCATTTGTGTTACAGGTTAGATCATCCCAAACCCGCCTCTGAAAGCCAAGTACAGTGGAAGTCTCAAAATGTCAAAATGATGTCCCAGAATGAATAAAAACTATAAAAATATTGAATCTTTTTAGAAATATTATTATATACACTTCTATAACAAATAATTACTTCTTAATCACCTCGTCACAAATCCCGAGCCCAAGTTTATAAACAGCTAATGTGATTATATTAACACAGCGATTATGATAGGGACAAAAGAGGCCAGGTTTATCAAATCCCTGACTATCGTTTTTCGATTTATTGGAAACCTGGCAACAAATCTTATGAGAAACTATACCCATATGATCAGTGATCTGACATGGTTGCCAGATTGTAACAACCAAGCCAAATAATTTTTTCTGAACACATTTATGATACTTGGCTGCTGTTGAATAGTCAGGTTTCCAAAATCGAATATAAACTAGGTTATCTCGAGGATTATCTAAAAAATTATGATATATGTTTGTCAAAAAATCTCGACATCACATGTTATATAGAATTTGATAGACTCCTTTTAGATTTGTTTATCGAATTTGATAAACTTAGTTTTTCGATTGATTACTAATCCGTACATTAAAATAATTTTTAAAACTGTTTAGTTTAGTTACCCTTAGTGGGCCTATTGAACCATTTAGTGATGTAATAGCCAAAGACAAGGCACATTTACCATTTACAAAAAAAAAATCCACCGAATGCGTTCGAAAACCCCGGGGCTTGGCACTGACATTGGAAGAGTTGGAGTTACGGGATGTGCGGCCCTTAAGACCCCTTTTCCGTCTCTCCAACCGTTTCCAAGACCCCCAGGTGAAGCCTAATCCGTTCTTAAGGTCCCCTTTCGAAAATTTGACCTCAGAACTGAATTTTAGCCAAATTTAGCTCCAAGCTGCAAATTCTCAGTTACCAAGCCCCTACTTTCGGAAAAAAATACGTTCCCAAGCCCCCATTTCGGAAATGGGGCACGCAAATCCATACTTGAAAAAAAAGTGAGTCACCCCCCCCCCCCGGGTCGAAAATCGCACGACGACCGACAGAAAAATAAAACCCCCTCAGTTATTGGATTCATCCGGGAAAAACCCGACTGATGCAACTTAGCGTATGGTAAGACGTCATCGATAATAAGGACCGCTTTCGTCATTTGGTGTGCAGGAGGGCATGGACGTTTTAAAAACAAGAGCGCGGTTCACCGCCGTGCTGGATTCGGGGCACCTGTGGTTTGGTGGGTTGTGACTGGTGGGACTTTGCAGCCCGTTTTGAGATGCAGACCCTGAAGGGAATGACTAATTGGTACTGATTAACCAATGAATTAAAGAATGGTCCTTAATTTTGTAATGATGGAATGGCTGGTATTTCATGTATTGGTAAAATGATAAATAATGGAATATACCTTTAACACTGGCCCGGGAACCCATGAGGAACTGATTATTAAAAGTGTGATTGAAAATATTTTTGGGATAGCTGGCTGTAGGAATATTTACACCGCTAATTGTATTTTTTGTATTTGATATTAATGCCGTTAACACTGCCCTGGGTCCATATGGGAGCTATGATTAACACTTCCTGGCCCAAGGGAAGCCATTTTAAAAAATGGGGTGATTTTAATAGTGCTGATGTTGTCTACGGATAATAATTTCTCCAATGGTGATATTTTTGTTGTCAAATATATGATATTATCACTAAGGACCAAATTTGTATTTGAATAAAAAAATTGCCAAGTAAAAAAAAAAAATGTCACGGTCATTGGACCCTAGTGTATCTGCCGTCGCGGTTTGTGAATGGCGGTCGAATGGTGAATGAGGTCACCAAGGTGACATGACGGTCACCAAGGTGACATGAAGGCACCAAGGTGACATGAGGTCACCAAGGTGAATGAGGTCACCAAGGTGACATGATGGTCACATGAGGTCACAAATTTCCAAACAGCGGTCACAAAGGGACATGAGGTACCCCAACAGCTCCCAACGCACCCACCCTTCCCCCTCCCTGACACACCAGCCCCTCCCTGTCGCACCCCCACCAGACCCTCTCCGACACTATTTGTGAATGGGCCACAGTCATGGTGAGGGTCAACCAAAGTCAAACATGAGGTCACCACGGTTCACGTGAGGTCACCAAAGGTCACGTGATGTAACATGAGGTCACCAAGGTCACATGGGCGTCACCAAGGTCACATGGGTCACAAGGTCAAACCACTCGATCCCACCCGACGACACACCCGACCCCTCCCCAAGCACCACCACCCCGACGACACCCCACCCCGCCACCTCCACAACATAACCCACCTCCCTCGCACCCCCCCCACTACCCCAACCGGCCCCCCAAACACCAAACCCTGCCCCATCCAGAGGATTCACACACAAGAGTATGGTATAGTAGTTTTTTTCATGTATCAAAGGAATTTTGCATATCCGATTTACGTTTTTTCGCGATACAGCAATTATGCATATTTAATTAGCTCATTTGCATACCTAAGCCGCATGTATCAGGAACTTTAAAATGGAAAAGAAGATGCACACCATAATGGGTTTTTGCGAAGTGAAGGAATTTTACCTATTCCCGATGTTACCATTTATAAAAAAAAGTGATTACGCTGATTTTTGCATATTAATTAGCTCATTTGCATATGTATTTGCCCGAAGTATGCCCAACATCTAATCAGGTCGAGAACTCTTTCACACGTTCCTTCCCACCAAGTTAATCATTTATAGCCTACGGAACTCCAGATATTAACTTGCACACAAGCCTTGCGGGAACGGGTTAACATTTGACCGGCCAGGGTCACTGAGGTCAACCCAAGGGGCACATGAGGTCACCAACATGTCACCCACCCCGTCCCCTCCCTTTCTACAAGTTACATCATCGTAGCCCTACGAATCATGGGAACGTGAACTCCAATTGGTTGCTTGCCCACAACCATGACAACGTATAAAATTAGAATCCACTCACAGTGCATGCGATCCACGATGTCGATGATTCAACACTGAAATTGTGTAGGTTGGCACCTACGGGGCCATATATTATATCAACAGCGATTTTGGGTTCAAATGCTAAATCACAGCCTCTAAAATCGCCTCCGGCGTCACTAAGCTTCACTAGAATGGTCTTGAAAAAGACGGTTTTGCATTTCATTTTCATTTTCCTCACTTCGAACACACGACGCCATTTTTCTGCATCGGATTCAGCGTTTCTATTCTATGTTTAGCTATTTTACCGCAAAACGGCGCAATCATTGTGTGGACCTTGCACAATTACCATCATGCCTGATTTTCAAGGAACTTAGCATCATTTGACGAGCGTCATTTAGGGGGGGGGGGTGGACATCAGGAATTCCTAAAATTCTATAAAAAAAAACACACACACACGGCTCTTCCATTGACTTACACATTACACCTCTTATGCTAAACCGATGGAATTGCACGAGGGATAGGCGCTATCGGGGGAGTAAACGGTGAATATCGAATCTACTTGGGAAGTCGGATATTTCGTAGAAAGAAAACGCAGATTTGGTTTAAGCACAACACCATATTTGGTACTAAGAACACCACCATATATGGGTTATGGGGGCATTCTGGCTAATTTATCACTCAAATATATGGTTTTTGAACATTTTTTTTTTATTAATAGCTATTGGTTTCCTGGGTTCCATGGAGTGTGGTTTCCATGAAGGGTTGGACGCTGAGCTCGACATCGAGCCTGACCAGGAGGTATTTACTTAAATAGCGAAAATGTGTTTACCAGCAGAAATGTGTCTACCAGCTGAAGCGTTTGTTGGGATTCGTTCACGAATCCAAAAATTACGGTTTACCATCGACGCCAACAAAAAAAAAAATAAATACAAATGACAAAAAAATTAAAAATGAAATAAATAAAATTTTTGATTTTTTTAAATTTTTTTCAGATTTTTTTTTTTGTAGAATTTTTTTTCGAATTTTTTTTTATTTTTTTTTAGAATTTTTTGAATTAAAAAAAATTTTTTTTAGAATCGTATTTTTTTTTTTTTTCGAATTATAATTTTTTAAAGATTTTTTTTGAAATTTTTTTAAATTTTTTTTTTTTGAATTTTTTTTGTTTCACTATGGATTGTTTTTTGGCGTCATTGGTAAGTGTGTGTGTCATTAAATTGTTAAAAAAAAAATGGATGTGAGGGAAAATAAAATTTTCGCTATATAAATGGCTCGGGATTACAAATCCGGAACCCAGCCACGGAGGAGGACCGGAGACGAGCGTGAACTCGCTGTGTTTTTTGCCTGCTTGTAGCCATGGCCGGGGGCGCTCTTCAAAAAATGGCCATTATTGCTTTAATGTCCCGGCGACATTAATTCAGCAAATGATGCCGGAATGGGGTTAAACACAAGCAAAAACACGCCGGAGGTATTTCCAACAGCATGCACCTTGTTTGCCGGTCGGTTAACTTTTGTGGTTTAATATCAAGCAGTACAAGTCTATGATATTAATGTCATTGGACACATTTGTGGATTGAAAGTTACGGCAAACTTAAAAGTTAGCCTACAAATTACCGGATGTCTTTAGCTTCTTAGTTAACTTGCCATATCTGCTTTTGAGACCGGGGGGGGGTGGGGGGGGACAGGTGTGCGTCCGTCGGGTAAAAAAAACTCGACCCATGTTTATAGTGACCAAAATTGTACAAAAAATAATCGAAATTGACCCATTTATATAGTTGGGGTCTGAAATTTGACCATTTCTATAGTTGGCTTGAATTTTGCACCATTTACATAGTAATCTTGGCAAAATCGGCTCATGTATCGTTCCTTTTCCAAAAAATCAACCACTTTCATGTGATTTTACTGAAATCAGAAAAAGAACACCAGTTTCATTTAGTAAATTGCGACCAAAAATTTTGGAAAAATGGACCCATTTATATAGTAGCAAATGACCTGAAAAAATGACCCATCAATATTAGTAGCATGGTGGGCAAAAAAACGACCCATTGTTATAGTAAGGGGTGAAAAGGTGACCATATCGCAGCACAATGTACCTACCTTTCCCACGAGTAACCCCCGGGCTTTGGATATTTATTTTTATGTGTCACAAAATAGATCTTGAATTATTCCAAGGGCCCTAAAACTATCATTGTGAGCAATTGAAAACATTTTATATTTCTGAAATGAAAGTGCCAGAGTGCCACTTAAAAGGTCCATGGTCCGATCGCTAATATGGACTTGTTCCCAGGAACCCCAGATTTTACTGGAAGTGGTCAAAATTTTGTATCAGACGAGCCTACTATTTCTTATCTAACCCGTGTGAAATTTAGGCTAAAGGATATTTGTTTGAAAACAGTTTGGAAAATCGGGTGCGAAAACTTACAGATGAGTTTGGGCTGAAGCAATATCAAGACTGGCAAAAAATTTATAGACGTAAATGAGGTCATCCTCTTTTTACAATTCAAGGGTGGTGTTACAATTTTAGTGAGTTAGGGGCCTTACAAGCAAAAGTACACTAAATACTTGAAATATGGTAAAACCAGTTCTGTACAACAGATCATAATTCGTTGTTAGATATACTTTTAAGAAACACACCCCCCAAATTTTACCTCAGTTTCCTATGAAATAATAAGGGGACCACCACATTTTGCTTGAATAAATCTGGTTTTTTAGAACCATTACAATATAAAGGAAAAAACACACTGGTACTTGTTATTATCCTTATATGAAGTATTACAAATTGACTACAATTATACTGTCTGCTTTCATTTATATTTCTATTAATGATTTCCTCTGAGTTCCCATTAGCTACTCAAGCGATTAACTAATTTTTCCGGGGGCTTGTGGCAAATGAGTCTTCCTGGCCATTTTTAGCCTTGATAGGATCTGGTGTCAATCCAAACCAATGCCTTGTAGGGGTTCATTTTATACTTGTAGTATTAAATGAAAACATGGGATATATGCTTTCTTTATATATTTGCATTTTCACCTGACAGTTCGGACCCATTTATTTGTTTTTTTTTAATGTTGTAACCCTCTGCTAGTGTTGAATTATGTTGAATGATATTATTGTGAAATTACACAACAAAACCACAAAAATAATGAATAAAAATACACGTCGCGGTCGCCGGTTCTCGAACCGCTAAATCCCCTGGCGGGAGCGGTTGACCAATTTTTAAATATCAGCGGCAAATGTCATTACCCTTGTGATTTTCTATTTTTAAAACCAGTATGTTTCTAACGTTACACCATTATTGCCTTATTCCCATTTCCCTTGGTTACAAACTTATTCTGTTTTAAGGGAGAGGCGGAGGTGGGTCAATTTATGTTGGTATAGCATTATTCCGGGTTTATGGCTTAGAGGGTTGAAAACAAGGCATCCGAGAGAGAGTAAAGTGTATGAGAGTAAACATATGGGCTCTTGCTAACAAAATATTATATGGCCACCACAAAACACCCTAAACCAAAAAAACCCCACCTTTAAAACCCCAACACCCCTAAACCCAAACAACCCAACTTAAACCTGACACCCCCCCTTAAATCGTGCAACCCACCTTCTTAAACCACACACAGCCCCTCGTAAAGCCCAAGACAACCCCCCTTTCAACCAGGGACGGACCCCTTTAAACCCGGACACCCACCTTAACACCAACAATCCCCTTAAGCTCAGAAAACCCCCCTTAACCACGGACAACCCATCGTCAATGCAATTGCGCATGCATGTGTGACACGTATGCGCATTGCTATACGAGTATTATGATGCCACAAACCCCTTTTAAACCCAAAAAAACCCCCTTCCTTTTAAAACCCAAAAATCCCCTTAAAACCCAAAAAATCCCTCTTAAACCCCAAACAACCCCCCTTAACCTGGACCAAACCCCCCATTTTAAAACTCGTTGCTGGCAACCACCTTAAATCCGCCAAACCAGCCCTTTAAGCCCAGACAACCCCCCCCTTAAACCAGGACAACCTTTTAAAACCCGGAAACACACCTAAACCCAACAAACCCCTTTAAAGTGGACAAACCCCCCCTTAAACCGGACAACCCCCCTAACTCGTGCAACCCACCTTAAACCACAACAAGCCCCCTAAGCCCAGACAACCCCCCTTAAAACCGGGGACAACCCCTTTAAACCCGGAAAACCCACCTTAAACCCCAACAGGCCCCCTTAAGCCCAGGACAACCCCCTTAAACCCGGACAACCCATGTGCAACTTCCGCGCAATGCATTCGCACATCGAGCGATACGCGCATGCACGTGAATGTGTGCACGTCTGCGCATGCATAAGCGTATTATGTGACACCCCCCCAAGAACCCCTTAAACCCAACAAACCCTTAAACCCAAAAATCCCCTTAAAACCAAACAACCCCCTAAACTCGTGCAACCCACCTGAAACCACAACAAGCCCCCTGAGCCAAGAAAACCCCCCCTTTAAAACCCGGACAACCACCTTAAAACCCCAACAACCCCCTTTAAGTCCAGACAACCCCCCTTAACCCGGACAACCCCTTTTAAACCCGGACAACCCCACCTTAAACCCAACAATCCCCCTTAAACCACAAACCCCTTAAAGCTGACAACCACCCTTAAACCAGGACAACCCCCCTTAAAAGACCAACAATGCCCCTTAATCCCCGGACCCGCCCCCTTAAACCCGGACAACCCCTTTAAACCGGACAACCACCTTAAACCTAATCAGCCCGAGAGTACATGATTCCCACCCCTCCATCAAGTTCATCAAAATCGGAATTATGGATCTTCAGTAGTTTGTTCACAAGTTTTTTGGGTGAATTCGAAAATACCCCACAAATTTAGACCATAAATATGCAAATTAGCTATTTAATTCGCATATCACGCGCCACAACCCTAATCAACGCGAGAGTACATGATTCCCCACCCCTCCACCAAGTTTTCATCAAAATCGGACTTATGGATTTCAGATAGGTATGTCCCAAAACTTTTTGGGTTTAAAAATACCCCAAATTAATCATTAATTCATGCAAATAGGTACCTAATTAGCATAGCCCATAATCTAATCGAGAAGGGCATGGCAGTCCGGGATCCCACCCCCAAGTTATCATACCAGACCCTGATGGGTCTCAGGTATCGTCGTTCACAAGAGTATAACCCAAATTAACTCATTGATTATGCAAAAGGTACCTAAGTAGCAGGTTCGGGGAAATCCGGAAGAAAGAAGAAGAAACCTATTTCTCGGGAGAATGGAAGAAGAAACTGGAAAAGGGGTTTATTCCAGTTTCTTACGGAAAGAAGAAGAAACCTGGAAGAAGAAACTGGAAGAAATTGGAAGAAACTGGAAGAAATAAAGAAATTGTTTATGAACAAAACTAAATTACACCATATTCATCTGCTTTGCACTTCAAATCTCAAGTCGACTTTAATAGGTTACTTTACAGACAATATTTTTTTTGTCAGTGAATAATTTACAAGTCTTTATAGATGGTAGTATCCTTGCAAGATATAGTAAATTGTTCACAATTTTGTTTGGCTTGCCAATCAAATATGCAGATTATGTGATTGCACCCAATTTTCCAGTCTTTTCCATGTGCACATTGAACTATCATAGTTGCAAAAACTGAAAAAAAAAAAAGTTTTAAAATCGGTTGCGCCAATTTGTTAATTTAAAACACAAATCATAAAAAGTAGCAAACCATTGATTCTTTTAATACTAACTTTGTAGTGCTTAGTGGGGAGAACCTGGGAGATTATTAACTTTTGTTTAAAGAAAAAGAAGATGTTCAAATCTTTACAAGGAAGGTCTCTACTTGGCCTTGCTGGTGATTGTGAAAAGGTCTAATATCAGTTCTTCCAGTAATTTGTATTATATTTAGGCCTTGTGAATCCATGCGAGTTGAATTATGCATGCATGGGGTAGGTAGGGGGGGTTATTTAAATATTTTAACATATTCCTTTCACTCTATAATATAAACCAAAGTGCACTCATTGGCTTTAAAATAGGAAATTGTAAATGACTTTTTAGTTTCTTCGCTTTCAGTGGAAGAAAACGGAAGGAAACCTATTTCTTCCCAGTGGAAAAAAAAAAAAAAACCGCGGAAAAAAAACGTGTTTTTTTTCCACCTGTGTAATTAGAAATGAGCGAACCCTGCCTAATTAGCATATGCCAGGGGTGGCGCCAGGGGGGGGCATGGGGGCAAAATGCCCCCCAAATTTTTTTTCTTGCCCCCAGTTGCCCCCCCCTGGTCGAAACGAAACATTGAAGGATTTCGGGCAAAATTCAGTGATTTGGGGCCAAAAATCCAGAGTAATTTTGGGCAAAATTGGTGAAAACTTCCAAATTTTTCAATTTTGCCCCCCCCAGAATTTCACGGTTTGCCCCCAAGAGATTTCAATTGGCACCACGTTTGCCCCCCCCAGGAAAAAGAGGGTATGGGCCGCCACTGCATATGCCACTCCCATATTCTAATCAGATGAAGGGCATGACAGTCCGATCCCACCCCCCAGTACATCACCATAAAAACCCTTATGGGTCTATGTTATCGCGTTCACAAGATGGTTGGACGCCGCCGCGCCTTGACTGTGTGATCGCATAATCCCCCTTCTGATTTTCAAGCCAAGGGGATGAGAAAAATAGAGATAAACCCACGGGAATAGAAAGAGGGGTAGGGAATTGTGGAAGTACAGCCAAGAAAATTTAACAATTTTTTTTAAAAATTACTTCATTTGCCATTTCTTTTGGGTTTTTATACACAAAATTAGTAGTTGGCAAAGATATTTTCCATCTAGCCCTCAAAAACTTCAATTACACCAGTTACTGGTGAATACTGAAAAGTGGAAAAACCTTACAATGTTAGCATTTTCACTTATTTTAAATTTGCCTTTTTTCCACCTTTACAGTATATGATTCTTATTGAAGGAATTTCTGACCCACGCTCAGATTGTTATCAGTTTGCCAAAAAAGGCAAAATTATTCCTGTGGCCAGGAAAGACTTTGGGATATTTTTGGCCCTGTTGTGCCATATTTCACTCTGATAATTCAATACATCAAACCTAAATTTATAGGTTATATCTACCATCTTCAAACAACTTCCTAAATTTCGGATGGATCGAACCGTGCATTCACCTCAAACCATGCAAGTAATAGACCCTATATAATATCTAAATTTATTGATGAATGCTGAAATACCAGTGCATATGTTATATTAACCCCAGAAGGTTTCCACTGACAACTGTCACTCAAATCTCCATTGAAATCTATTTCCGACACTCTTATGCAAATTAGATCATGCTGACATTGATAAATGGTCCATAAATTGTAAATTTCCAATTATGACAAACCATTTTGTTGCTTCAATATATTGTTTTCTTGTTTAACAGAAGGCCAGAACCCTTGGGCAAACACTGTGTAAATTATACCATTGCCAATTTAAAAGACTTCAAAGTATTGATTACCAGGCCATGAAATAGACAATTATTTGGTCTTGGATTAATACTGAGAAAAGTATTTTTATTTTAAAGATAATATCTGTTTGAATTGTTGTAAGTTCCACAATTAATACACAGCCAGATTCAACGATCTACCCCTAAAGGTACCCCCCTTTGAGGCCACTAGGCAATGAAGGACCTATATATCCAGTCAAAGACCATGTGAATTCATCAGGTGCTGCAGGGGTTGAAATCAGGATTTCAGATCCCGGAGCAATTTTGGGTGTTTTTAACACTTTACTGGCCCTGGTCTATACAAACTCTTGTCAGGCAGTTTGTGGAATAGGAGGGCTCTCATACATTAGATACAGGAAAAGGAGGATACCGTACGACGTGTTGAAGAATAGGCGGCGGCCACCGTAACCGTTCTGTTTGTGAAAAATTATAAATATCATTACGGGTATATCCATTCGAAAAGGTACTACTAGAGTACGCCGCATGTAATCGTTCTATGCAAAATGCATGATATATGAATAAATTGGTACACACGGCTATGGAAATCAGGGGAAATATTTGAATTAATTGGTAACACCACGCTTATGGAAATTGGGAATGGAAATAAGTACGCACGCGGGGGAAAAGCTGGTTTACGACTTTTAGATGGCAGTTCGCTATTCTAGTGTTATAAATAGAAATTTCCCTGTGGCCTAATATGACCTTTGTACCATGTGAACTATGATATCATAAACAACATCAAATGAGGGTTTCTGCATAATATCCATAAACCACAATTTTGGTCCCAAATGAACCTTCATGAACCAAGTTAGGTTCCATGAAGTTCAAGCTTTTTAAATTGAGGTCAAGTCTTACATTTTAGAATATATACAACTTGACCTCAAATCAACAATGGAGTTTCCCAGTACTATCCATAAACCCAAGTTTGGTTCCAATGAACTTCAACAAATTTCAATTGAGGTCCATTTTACATTTCAGCCCTATCTTACAACTTGGACCTCACATGAACCTTTGACCTTGATATGGACCTTGATCTCATCACCAATAAGGGGCCCATGTTGCACCTATGATTCAAGTTTGGTTGAAATCAGGAAGTTGTTTACATACAGGTAAATGTTAACACTTTTTCACAACAGACAACAACAATCATCAAACAGACTACAACAGACAACAAAAGTGGACAAAGTGATCCCTATGTGTCTTTCAGGGGGGGTAGGACACGATCTGCTTCATTTGGGGCATTGGGGAGTTGCAAACGGTAATTTGTGGAAATGCTACGTGCGTTTTACTAGTGCAGCCTCGGTCCCGGACATTAAAAAAATATCTTTTAAACCTTGGTTCAAAAAAGGAGGATTAAAAGAAAAAAAAAATAAAAAAAGGGGAGGGGGGGGATTTTTTTTTTTAAAAAAAAGATCTTAGTAATATCATGATAATTAAGAAACAATTATTGACTTCACAATCCGTTCGGGTTAGTGGATTAACCCGCGGCAAAATAGTGTAATTTCCAAAAACGGTCATTTAGATTTAATATTCGTGACCATGCCAGTCTTTAGTCAAGTCTGTGGTGTAACCCGGTGTTTCGCAATTCCGAATCCAACCTCTTAATTACCGTGTTAAGGACCCTCTTTTAAACAGACTAGCACCCCGGAAGTTGATGCGTTTTGATTGCTGTGCTGTTGGTTGGCATGTCCTACCACCCCTGGATGAAGTCTTTTCCGGGCAAAGGCAGGCAACACAAAAACCATGGTTTTGTTGACAATAACTAATATAAAAAAATACAGCATTTCCCAGAATCCTATGCCTCTGCCAGTGTGGTTTAAAAATTGGGCCAAGATCAATGGGGTCCCATAGGGTGGCACAATGAGTCTTGGTGCAGTGGTTCTACTGAGTATGATATAATAATAATGGATGATTTTGAGTAGGAATACAAGAATTTATTGGTCAAGCTATGAGTTTTGAAATATATTTGCCAGAGTCGCAGAGTGCGATCCATATTTCTAAACTCATAGCGAGACCCGATAAATTCTGTATCCTGCAATAAAAATCATCAATATTATCATTATTAATGTTTTTTCAGAATCTGATTTGAACCCGAACTGGAGCAGGCTTGACCGGGCGTCAAGTTTAGTATAACTAAATCCTATAACATTAGTGAAAAGAACAATTTGACATCAAAGGAGCCATAATGATATAAAAGGAAGTAAACCCCAAGTATATAACCCACACACCACTTACATGTATGGAAACTACCACATTTTTATAATTAAACATCAGAACAAGCATCAAATAAAATGAACACAATAACAAGGGAAGCACCAAGGAATGGAACCAGTAGACCCAGGAACCACCAAGAAATGAACCAGAAGACACCAAACCCACCAAAAATTACAACGTAAACACTAAACTAACCCAAAATAATACAAGCCCCCAACGGTAATGGAACATTCTAGACTCTTTCAAGCCAATCAAGCCTCCAGAAAAACTCATGATGTCCGGGTCTTTTAAAAAAACTCATGCATGTTCTAAACCTCATGTCCCGTCTCAGGTGGCATGGTTTTTATTGTACCTAAGCTGTGTACAAGGTATAGTATGGAAATTCTGAAACATGATATGACAATTAATCGGGCAGTAAGAGTATGATTCCATAAGTGGCATAGTTAACATTTTTACCACCAACACCCACAAATAATAGAAACAGCCACCACACACACATTACCAAAGTACTCTTTATGTGCCGACACCATGGTTATCGCCAATAACTAATTGTAAAATGAATAGTTTGAAGGATCAAGAAATTGCTTAGTTTGACCATAGTTATAAAAGGGGTAATTGTGCAAAGATCATGATCATGGGAAATGACACACATCCACGGTCACACCAAGATGGTCAACCACATCAGCTCAGGCTGAACATATGGAAAAGCACAACAAGGTATAAACAAAGCTAACAATTATCCATCACTTTGATTACCATAACCGGATACTGTGACATTGATTAACTCGTAACTTTTTGGATGACAAAGATAAACACAAAGCCAATGAAAGTAACAACAGTTGAGTGGAAATAAATGTCAGAGGGAAGATATTGAAGGTGGTATTGATGTCCAGAAATGCATTTCTTACATTTTCATGCTTTTTGGTTAATCAGTGAAAAAGCTAACTCCCCAAAAATTCATATGATTCTGATCTTGCATTTTTTGGTTTTATGAGCAAATGCTTGCATACAGTATCCCATAAGCCACCATGTTGTTATTTCTGTCTGCTTACAGAAAGACAGAAAGGGAAAATACAAAAATGACAGGCATTCTTTAACAGAGCAATCAATTTGCTAAAGGCTAGTGTCCCAGATGTTACAACCCCAATCTCAAACTTCTTTTGGGTTAGAGTAGGGGATGGGGCAGAGGGGTATTGAGCAATCCCACAATGCACCACTGTTGGGAAATTTCACCTCAATATGGTCATGTGATCCCACAAAGATCCCATTATTAACACATAAACCCCCAAATTTTACACTCATTTTAGCCACCAAAGTGTTAGTACTTAGGGAATTTTAGCAACTATGAACGCTTGTGCGTCTTAAACAATTTTGGAACACTTTTTAGCCCAAAGTACTGACATGGTGTTTAATACAGAACAGTTATAGGAGCCATGCTATGCATCATGGGATGCAATTCAAAAACCCTCTGGGGATGGGGAGACAAACCTGTTGTAGACACAAAATGCTCCTTTACAAGGGGTGGAACTCAAAATGTATGCCATAATGTCTTTCAGGTTGAAATTTCCAACAAAGTTGCTTGTTTAAGCCACTGTATTCATATGAAGAGAACAACCATTTGCTAAATGAGAGCAAAATCTTGATGAACAGCTAATCAAAAGTGATACAAAGCCCAGAAATTCAGTAATTCACTGTTACCCCAATAGTGTATAGGTATTAGAACTGTGCATTGAAAAACTGAGGACTAATTTCTTGTACTCCCAAAGAATACTCATCTGGCAAACAAAACAAGTTCCCTTGGCCGGCTAACCCTAATCGCTAGGGAAATGGGGTGCAGGACAATTTTTAAGGCAATTCCTAGTGGTGAACATAAGAATTACCTTACATCTCCAGTTCAGCAGGGGTATTAAAAGGGGACAGGGGGGGGATGTGAGAGCTAGGGGCCAGGCTTTGAAAGCTTGATAGCCTGGAATTCCCCAGTGACAACAAAACTTTGAGGTTAATGCGACTAGTCGGCAGAGGAAATATTCTATTGTGCAGCTAAGAGTACATGGGAAAAGAATATTGTCGTCATATAGTAGTTTGTTTTATCTCGGGAAGTTCTACTCCATTGTGTTTGGTCTTTGTTTGTTGCACTAATCAATATCGCTAAAGCTGCCCACATGGCACGACACTCATAGCACTCCAGAGTGTAATTATTGGAGTTGGAGCTTCACCAAAGTTTTTAGGGGATAAAATCCTGCTAGACCCTTTATGAAAACAAATTCATTACGGAATTAAAGAAGGATGGCCCAAAAAATATATGTTTGTCATCTTGATTGAATGATATTTACCCCAAAAATGTTATAATGCCAATATTTAATCCATTTTGAGGTGGAGAGATAAAAATGTGATTTTGGCGGCCAAGAAAAATGGGGCACATCTTTCGCTCATAATAACATATTTTGGCCCTAAAATTTCACTGGGGAAATATGAGAAAAAAATAGTAGCTGTCTTCAAACACCAACAATATGACCACTTCAGGAAAATCTGCGGCTATGGGGATGAAGCTATTTGCAATTAGGCCATAGCCTTTTAAAAATATTAGTAAACTAGAATTTTGCGGTTCTCTGCTTTCGCGCTCGCTATATTCAAAGAATATAAGCTGTGGGCCGCTCCATGACCTTGGTGCACCTATGGCACAAGTTTGGTTCCAATTGAACTTCAACTTTTCAATTGAGGTCAATTTTACATTTTTAGCCTATTTTTCAAATTGACCTCATATGACCTTTGACCTTGGCACATGACCTTATAATAATAATAATAATAAGAGCTTTATTTCAACACGGTTAAAACATGTTCAATATACAATATTGTTCTTCCACATGTTCGTGGCCTTAAAATACTACAGAATAAAAACATACTTTTACATTTTAAAATTATACAATTAAACAGAAATATACGTATAAGTATATATACATGTGTTCAAAACAAATAATTAAACATACAGCGGTCCGGACCCGCTTGTGTCGCCTGCAGTCGCGGTTAGTGACTGATAGGCATAAATGATCTTTGACTGATTATGTGAGTCTTTGACCTCACTAAAAATGAGGGATCCCATGTTGCATGATGATTCAAGTTTGGTTCCAATTGAACTTCAATTTCAAATGAGGTCAATTTTACATTTTCAGCCTATTTGACAACTTGACCTTCACATGACTTCAGTTGACCTTGGTATAGCGACCCTTTGGACTCATCACAAATGGGGATCCCATGTTGCACCTCTTATGATGCAAGTTGGTTAATTGAACTTCAACTTTTCAATGAGCGTCAATTTTACATTTTCAGCCTATTTTACAACTTGACCTCACATGACCTTTGACCTTGGCATGTGACCTTTGACCTCATCAGAAAGTGGGGGATGCCATGTTGCACCTGTGACCCAAGTTTGGTTTAAATCCATCAAAGTATGAGGATATTACAGGCAAATGTTAACCCTTTTTCACAACAGACAACCGACATCAACAACAGACAACAACAGACATCATCAACAACAGACAACAACAGTGGACAAAGTGATCCCTATGTGTCTTCCTGCCTTAGGGCAGGCGACACAAAAATGGTAAGTAAGGAAACAGACAACAAAACACAATTTAAAAATATCCACAATGAGGGATCCCATGGTGCACCTATGGCACAAGTTTGGTTCCAATTTAAAAAAAAAATTACAGTTCCATGGCCCGATCGCTAATAGCCTCATCCCCAGAAGCCCCAGATTTACCGGAAGTGGTCAACATTTTCGGTATCAGAAGAAAGGTACTATTTTCTCATTTACCCTGTGAAATCTTAGAGCCAAAGGATGTTTGGTTTGGAAGTTATGAGCGAAAATGTGACCCATTTTGGTCGACCAATATTAATTTTACACAGTACTCTATGGGCTTTCAAAATCACGTTTTTAGCTCTCGCATCAAAACGGGTTGAAATATCGGCATGAAACTTTACAGATGGGGTTTTGGAGTGAAGGCCAATCTATCAAGATGAAAAACTTTGTATCCTTAAATCGGGCCATCCCACTTTAACATCAATTTTAAACAAAAAACTTAACATTTTAGTGACACACACACATCCACAAACACACATATATACACGCACAACTGATTGCTAAGTGGTCCTCCAGCCATAGCTGGCGGCCCACAAAAAGGGGTACGGAAATGTGTGGCTGAGAATGGTATCATTTTCAGCTCCTCTGGTATTGATTGTTCCTTTTTTCTTGAAAATTTGGTATATGAAAGGGTTGCATTTATGTTGCAAGTATATTTTTTCAGTGGTCAATCAGGTATAAAGAATGCATACAAACCACAAGTGTGAAATTAGTGCTGCCAAAAGTGAGACCCCCACGTCCCTGGGTGTACTAGTATGTCACTCTTGCAGACTCAAAATTTTTGTCTTCACAAACCTGCAGATGTTGGTAGCTGGCAAAAACCATGAAATGTCCCAGTAATATGCTTGTAATCCATATTTTGAAACGCTGTAGCCAACCAAATTCCTGATACATATCAAATTTGTTCATGTGTATTTAACTGAAACTTACACACAAGATTGAGTGTAATGCAATGTTTACATAGAAATGCCTCTGCGCTCTTCTTTAGAATCAAAGGGAAACAAGTTTTGTAATATTTATAAGCACTCAATGTACGTGGATATATAATAAACAATGTTGTGAATTTCACCTATGCCATATATAATTGACCCTGATGTCGCACGCAGTTGCACATAAAACCCAGCACCTTCTCTGGCTTGGCAACATTCAACCAAATCAGTTCAATTTTGGAAAATCAAGCATTAAAAAAGCATGGGCTTATTACCATACACTTTAAAGTGATCAATACCAATTGATATAATTAAATTCAACCCATCATCCACCCTCCATTATTATTTGCCCAATGGCCTGTTACAAACCATCTCAACATATAGTCAGAGAAGAGCCAAAGTCAACAGACACACTTATTCAAAAGGGAAAAATTTTTTTGCAGTAATTCAATTTACAATCTAATAAATTTAGAGGTAATCTTTAAAAAAAAATTATAGAATTCAAACAAACAAATAAACAACAAAGATGTAGGTGTTACTAAACATATTCAACACCAACATAGATATTCGCACCATCGATTACTATCTAAAAAGATATTCTAAAATCAAACCTGAAATCAAAAATATATGTGAATATTTTCCCCCTCAAAGTAAAGAGTGCACCAAAACATAAAGAGAGGCGATACCTGGCGTTGTTCATAAAAAGCACAACGGACACCCTGGCATGCAGTGACAGACCTGCCTTCCTAAGCAGCTTTGCACACACTTCAATTAATGACAAGAGTATTAATTACATAAACAAAATGTAAGAATTGTTCACAAGAGGGCCGTTGGTACAGTTGTACATGACAAAATTCTATGATGAAATAAAGAGCACGAATTAGGTTTGTCTGCAAAAGTTGCCATCAAATGATGTTTATACAATTTACATTTTGATTTTAATGAGTAAAATAAAATATTTCAGGTTTTTTGATTCACTAAAAAAGGGTCCCTTCCCAAATACCTACACACCAAATCAGTAATTCTTTGTGTCATTAAATTCCTGCTAACTTCTTCAAGTATAAACAACATAAAACAAATTAAGCATGAACGATTGCTTTTATAATTCAATTATTAATTAAAGCAATAATAGCACATCTTTGAAGAACGCCCAAAATTGTCAAAAATTTGAGATTTTTACACGGTTGCATTGGCTTGAAAGCTATACCTGTGAGTGGTTAAGATCGAATAGTCTAGGTGTCACAAAGGAAGGGATTTTGTAATTAGAATAATTAATATCGGCGATCTCCGATAATAATTAAACGAATGCTGGACATGGCTTTCCAATATGAAATAGCCGGAAATTAGCGCCATGTACGTATCTTCGCTCATCCATTAGTTTTTTGATTGGGTTCAGGCAAGTGGTCAAGTTTTGAGGTAATTTTCTTGAGGTGGCACTATTTCTTCATGGACGACATAAACATTAGCATTTCCAGCTTGCCGTTAAGTAAGATCTGGGATTCCAATTTTCAAATACAAAATCGCTTATTTATGAGTAAAATATGCATTTTGCATTCTCTTTCGCAGTTGTAGTTTCCTAGACCAATTACCAACATAAACTGTGCAAAAAAGTAAATAGAATTTAAAATTTGAAAAATTGGGGGTGCTCTTAAAAAAAATGTGCTATTATTATTGCTTTAAAACAAAAATAATTTTAACATCACTGAGAGTACATGTTTTCCATTCAATGTGAGATTTGTCATATACACTGAAGTTTCATTTTTTCTTCTATGTTAATGTTTTTCGCTCCAGTTATGACTAGTTTGTATGTACAGCAAATCCTTTCTTTGGGACCATTACAGTAGTATGTGGAAAATAGTTTTATTGTTCACTAATCATTATCCTAGCAAATATCCATGCCAAATCAATGAATCTATATATTTATACAATAATTATACCTAGCAATTTAAGGATTTGTTAATACTTTTGCCACCACAAAGCCTGAAATTGTGGATAACTTCTCTAATAACACTGAATAAAGTACACTATGTTAGGTTGGATTGGGTGGTAAACAACATGGATTTCCAATGAGCCAGAAAATACTGATAAAGAAACTGTGCATTTATCAATATGATAGGATTTGTTTCTTTAAAAAACTTACAGGTAGCTTATGACAAGATTCCTGAAACACATTTTGGGACTAGAGAAATTCTAAAATACCATTTTCACATTATCATGCTTAGAAAAACCCTACACCAGTGTCATGGTAGATCAAAGCATGGAATTATGAGATATTCACTTTAGTAGTAATAGCAATGCCATTATGCCAATATTTTTCATCACCTAGCAATTGCTCCCGAGGTACGTATATCAAGTGGTTATAATACCAAAAAAATCAATTTTCAAAAGTTGTCTTCCAAAATCACTCTGGGCCAATTCCTGAGGTTGTACAATGGAAATCAGTAAATTGATCGGCCTGCATGAACTCAAATCCTCACAGAAAATAATTTCAATTGTTCTCTTGAATTCATTTTATAGGCCTATATGAAGAAGATCCATAAAGACTAAGATCCCAGATTAACCTCAATCCCTAACCTGACCCTGGCTTAAACAATGGTGCTTTTATGTTGTCTTTTGTTGAACTTTTTACAAAATTTAAGGGGCACAAGAGATTTACATAATGCTAATTTCGTACAGGAGCAAATATGAATGCAGGCAATGTTAATTACCTTGAAGTTCTTTAAGATCAAAATCACCTTTTTGCTCTCTTAAGACATTTCTGTAGCCAAATAATCTATTATGAAATTACTATTAGACACAATATTTGGGTGTCTCCAAAAGCTCTGTTGACACCTAAACAAAGTAAGGTCATAAAAATCAATTGGGCCTTACAAGTACTATGCTCAAAATTAAAACCCTGGGTATTTAACGAAGCTGTGGAAAGAAAAAAGTTACATGGTTTCTATATAAAACATAGGTTGAAAATTGCATTTCACTATTTCAAATATGCGACATTTTTTGCGGACTCCCCCCCCACCCCCCATTTTGATGCTACAAGTAATATGGGTTTGTTTAAATTTTTTTGCAATTTATATATAGGCGATTGTAATACAAGCCTGGAATGCAAGCCAATTACCACTTACATTACAAGCGGTTACTCGAAACCACTGTGTCACCCGCTTCCGGCGCAATCCTTTTTCTTCATTCTCGGCACAAGTTGACATCTAAATGACCTTTGGGTCTTGCTTCGGTATTTGTGACCTTTACCCTACCATGACATGCAAAGTGTCTATGGTTGACTAAGAACCTGAGTTGTGGTTGGCAATGGAGTATGGTGTTATACTGCACGAGCAATTGAAAAAAAAGGTTAACCGAACTTACAAAACACACACATACATACAAGTTTCCATTCCCTTGAAAACATTTTTTCCTTAAGGGTCAGAATGCTGTCTCTTTGCTATATTTCTCTCTCTTTCCAATTCTTCCCAAAAACCGATGTAGAGCCACCTAAATGGTCGTGTGGTGTGAAATATATGGGTGTTCTGTAATGCTCTGGGGAAGGGTGCCAATAAACCAATTAATCAGCAAGTCATAACCAAACTTAGTTAACACTATTTCCAACGTTCACGTTATCCGAGTTCATTCACAAGATTGAATTACCACAGAGTACAGAACTCCAATATTGACCAAATGTTTGCTCTGATTTGTACACCAATAGTGTAAAAAAGTTCTCAAACATTGCAATCATTGTTGTAAAGCAGTCCCATGTGCACCTTCAAAGTCAAAAGTATAAAAGCCAAGAAGGGTAAAGGGAAGGGTACAGAGACACCTAATAGCCCTCTTGTGTTACTTTGTACTTTACAAAAGGGATTGCCAAGTCAAAATACATGAATATATGTCCCAATTAGAGTTGATGATCACACCTACCGGGCCATTAGACAAGCTTTTTCGCAGAGTAAACGAAAATGCACTTCTATTTTAAGAGAAAGTGGAATTTTTAATGCCTGGACTCCACCGCAGAGACCTGTACAGTTACGTTGGAAGGATATGGAAAATACAGGTACACTGTAGATGCCATTAAAGTATGTTATGAAATGCAAGGGTCATTATTTGACAGTTTGAACAATGTTCTTGTTATCGTTTGGTAAACTACGGTCTGCCATAAGTGACAGCAATGTGAATACAGATCCATCTTTCATTGTACTTGTTGCCGTTTTTCAAAGCAAAAGTCAAGCCAAGCTGAAGTTCAAAGTGTATTTTATTTGATGCCCCATTTCCATGACTGCAATGTACATGGAATAAGTGTGTTTGGGTAGCAAATGGCAGCGCTGCTACAGTGTCGTAGCTGCATTTAGTTAAAAATTTGCATAAATGTTGAAACCTTAAGTCTCCTTTGTGAACCAAATTCTCCTAAATTACTGAACTGAATAAATGAAACTTAGCTCATGTTAGGGACCAATCATCTGGTCGCGGCTCGAAAAAATGAAATTTCCTGGGAAGATAATCAAATTTCTCACAGATTTCCCGCATGTAGGTGTAAATTTTCCTCCACAGGCCAAGTTTCCTCCACTGGCCAAGTTCCCTCAAATGGTCCCACCTTTCCTGGGAAGGACTTCCCAATTCCCCACTTTTTCGAGCCATGCATCTGGTCAATATTTACAACTATTTGGACAATTTTTGTAGTTGCATACAGTTGCTTTGTGAAATAGGAGTGTTCGTTTAATCATACAACAAATAGAATTTTATGTCAATGTTTGCTTGATTTTGAACTGAAATTAATAGAATCTTGATTGTAGTGTCAAGTTAACTGGAAATACAGTCCTGACTGGTGCTTTCAATTGTTTTCTGTCATTTCTGGTAAATAATAGGAACAATTCTGGCGCAGTATTTGCACTGCAATTAAGCAAATACAAAGTAAAGGGCAGTATACTTGGCATACATGTAAAGTGCATTTACTTACAAGTTGGTCTACCACAGGGTTTCCCAACCTTTAGTATTCCCCGCTACCTTCTTTTTTTAATGATTATCACATGGTCAACAACCCCCCCCCTGACACCTACCCCTTCACGCTTGTGGGATGTACGTGGTATTGCCCAAAATCTTATAATCCCATGTTCCTCAAATTAGGCATTGGGTTACATATCGAGCCAATCAGGAAAAACTTAAAAGTTTGGTAGAGACATATGAAGTCTCTTTTGATTGGTTACTCAAAGGTTATATCATCCTATATCATGTAATGAACCTCACAGATGCTGTAAGAAAGGTGGTGCCATCAGGGGTGGTTAAAATATCAGTGATGTATAAGTTGATTAAAGACACAGTATCGTGATTCATCCGAAAGAGTCCAATTATTTGAAATTTGCAGAGATGTTTAAAACTGAAGTTTAAGTCCGTAGAACCCTCAGAAGTTACTTTCTTCACCTTGAAGAATGAGCAGAAAAAGGAAAAAACTGCGTGTTCTAAAAGATTATGACTCTCATTTCAGTTACGGTTGTAGTAGTGTCCGAAATGGGACAGTAATGGACTATTATAGTCGATTGTCTTATTAGGTTGCTTCATGCAGAAAATCTGATTTGAGTGGTGGGCTCTAGAGTTTTTAAAAGGGGTGTTGAGTGGGGGCTCTGTGTAAGCTGAGTGGTTGGCTTGCCACCACCACCGCCCACTGTAGGTACATCTGCAACAACATGGACACATGAACATGCTTTAATTACTTAGTTGTTGTACAAGAACATTAAAAACTGCAACGAGAGATTTGAGGCCACCAAATAGGGTGTCTAATAGTAATTTTAATATAGATTAGGCACTCAATAGAGTTCTTATTTGGGCTCAAAAATGTCTTAAATAGAAAAAAGGGTGATTTTGATTTGCGTACATTTCAATATATTGCTCTTATACGAAATTAGAAATTTCACAATTTGTGTACAAAAGAACCATTCTCGGCTTAATTCTTTCAGTGGGTTATTTTTTTATGGAAGCTTTACATTCAGGATCAAAAAATCAGTACTTCTATTTTTTTTAGGGACCCCTGAAATGTGAAATCTCTCGTTGCACCGTTAACTGTGTTTCTGCTGTTTAACCTTTTAAGCTAGTCACAGGTAACATTGTTTATGATGACAGTCACATTACATTATTTTAGGTGATGATTTAAATCCATCTGCTACCAACAGGTCTACAAAACAATAGGAATTTTCATCATCCCCGTTAGATGATGCTATGATATTCTAAACCGATGGCCAAAAAGTGAACATTTATCGTGTAGTTACAATCATAGGCATAATTACATTATACAGTTAAACCTACTTTGTGTCATGCGCTTTCTGATGAGCTGCCACAAGGACTTCCCAATGTCTAATATTTGAACTCAAGTGGAAAGAGAGCAAGATCCGTATCGAGAATGAAGAGTTATCCAAGAGAAATTGAATAGGTATGAGCTAGGAGAGAGAGAGACAGACAGACAGACCGACAGACAGATGGACACACAAATTGATTGAGGAAAGAGGAGAGAATGTGAAAGACGTTGATGATTGATTGATTGATTGATTGATTGATGATTTTATTTGGTTTAAAACAACAATTAAAGTTAAATAATTGCAATAACAATAAAATA
>JAMKCH010003458.1:0-37065 GCA_023653785.1 Ophioderma brevispina | reverse complement strand
TTACTGTCCTAACTGCTATACGAGCATAAATGTGCCACACATTGTGTATTAAGCATTTGGCCGGCCATTTTGAAAGAGGGTGATAACACACAAAAAGCTACCACCGCTGGAATGCTATCACATATTTTCTAACTCTAGGGGTGCATACCTTGCCAAAAATCACTATGAGCTTACTGCCCTCGATGATACCGACAAACCGTGTGGCTCATGGACTATATGTCTCCCTAATTTTTTCCATCGAGATGTATAAATTTGGGGTGGAATAAAAGCCACAACATTGCAAGTTAACCAAGCATATGTCCAGCAAGCAATGATTGGCAGAATACCACAGTGCATGCACAGAGTTTTTTGGTTGTTGTCTCATGTAGAAGTACAAGTCCACTGGTTCCATTATTGTAAAGAATTAATGACATGGTATTATGGCCTACTAGGAAATGCATTTACATTTCCTAAGCATCTAGAAACCCGGCTAGAAACAAAACTTTGAATGGATGACAGCCCACCCATCACAGTGGATAACTTCTCAGTTTCAGTTGACACTTAATGAATGATATCTGACCCACTGGTCTTGAGTACCATTATGTGTACTACGCCCAGATAACACAAGCTTCATTTAAAACCGGTTCCTGTGAGTTGAGTTTTGTAATCTCGGTGGCAATGGGCTGTCGGTTAAAATATTTAGGATCTATTGACACATTGATAAACTACCCACATTGTTCCACATGATGAACAGTCATAACAAGTCAACTGTATAATTAAACAAATGAAATAAAAACTTTCACAGATATTTTGTGAATGAATGATGAACCGCTTTGGGATTGAGGCAATTGGCCAAAGTACAAGTGTAAAAGTGATGAATGGATATGGGTGTAAGGCTGCCATTTCCAAACCCAGGGGCATTCAGTGACAGGGACTGCAAGAAATAGTGGTCTTTGGGTGTTTCAAATTAAAGGTTGATGCCTGAGTGTGGTTGATGCCTTACATATATCTGTGGTTATATAATCTCTCTAATAGAGAGGGGTTCCTTGATCTCAAGTATTTACCTAACATATTAAGTACTAACATCCTCGCAAGCGATGGTTGTCCTTTTAAAAGACTATTCTTGTTGGTAGTACTTATAAATACGGAAAGGAGAACCCGGAAGTGATGAGGAATTACCACTGGTATAATGCACTGACAACTTACATCTGTTATAAACATCCCGCTATCTCGCGCTAAAAACGAGCACAAACCTTGCATGTTGAGGAATTTTCCGGTCATAATTTTAAGGCTTTTACGCCTTTTCCCAATGACATGAGCCTGCCTGTGCACTGCCATGCCGATTATATGACATTGTCTTGCTGGCACTGCATGCCGTTGGCAAATAGGGTAAAGTGGGTTAATATGGACCCCCGGGGCATTATTGACCCCTATAACTTTGAACTACTAGGAGTGGTAGGAGTGACCTTCTATTGCTACTTGAAAGAACATGTCACAGAAATATTTAAATTAAAATTTTCACCACGTTTCTTATTATGTCGATTGACTTTTGAAAACTCCCTATTTTCTCTTGAGCCTTGATTTGGAGGTTGTTACCATGGCACATTAGACTGACTTTACCATGTATCATACATTTATCAAATTCCTAACTCACATCTAAATGAAAAAATGGCTGGATACATTTGTATGTGTGATCTGGGTAATATGGACACCCTCTATCACCCATGTAGAAACTTTATGGGACGGGGCAATGTGGACCATATGAGGTCCATATTACCCGGGCCTCTTTGCAAATAACAGGGGGGTCCATATTGCCGACGCATGGGTAATATAGACTCACTTTGAAAAAACTTTAAAGCCTATATCTTTTATTTGGTTAGATCTAATGAATTCTTTTGTCTGTACCTACCCATGAACCAAAGCTATCAATTGATATGAAAGTTATTAAATTATAAACTAAAATTCTTGAAAATTACGATCTTGCTTAAGGGGTCCATATTAACCCACTTTACCCTATAAATTAGGATAACTATATCTTGCCCAACAGACAGACAGATACACGTGGCCGTATATATATAGAGGTTATATGGGATACATGTTGCAGATCCCCAAATGTCATATTAAATTACAGTATAGTCCCTATCACACTGTGAAATATCAAATAGGATTTAACTTCAGCACATTTCATTGATTTTATTCAGGCCTCTGAGGCCTCTTAAGTCCTATAATGAGAAAGAAAGAACGGAAAGGGAAAAAAAAGACAAAAAAAGAAAAGAAAGGCCACAGCAGAAAGAAAAAAAGAAACGTAAAGAAAGAAAGAGAACAAGAAAAGAAAAAGAAACGGAAAGAGGGCGAGAGGGGGGAGAGAGTGAGGGAGCGAGATGCGGGAATAAAAAAGGAGGAAATACAAAGATAGAAAAAAATAACGAGAAAGCTACAGAAACAGAACAAAGAAAGCGAGAAAGAAAGAAAAAAGCTACTAGAAAGATAGCATTTTTAATATTCATTTGGTTTTAAATTGTTATTACTTGATTCTTCTTATATCTATTCATATTTTTTCAAAATCGGCATGACGTAGCCGACAGGATCATCCCATTACACATCATGCCATAAAGCAGGGGTGGGACTAATATTTTTCTGCTACTGGCCGTCGAGACGCCACTGAATTCCTGGCCCAACCATTTTCCATGCTATGGTCATTGAATTATTGCTACGCCAAATTTTGTAATGGCCTAAATGTCAAAAATACCATAGGCGATATATTTGAGCCATCAGTCCTGAGAAGGACTAAACTTAGGGTTGGGGAGTATAACAGCGCAAAAATGCCAACTTGGGGTTGACAAATGATTTTTAAAATAATTTGGCTTTCGGACTGATTTTTTTTTTCAATAGAGGATTGGGAAAACTGCATTTAAGTCAAATTAGGAGGTTTTGGGATCATGGAGCTAAATCTGAGTTTTTGTGGCCCAAAGTAGAGGAGTATAATTTAAATGCAAAGAGGCGCAAAACGGGAGCCTTGAACGACGCACATAAACGTACCGCCATTAAGATCAGTTCTTGCCCCCACCCCTAGCTCATCGGGGCTTCAGTATCTGTGTCTATTTTGCATCGTTGTCCTTTTTGCATTTACTTTATTCACTCAAAGTTTGTTCCGTTACTACATTTGTAGTTTGTACTACAGTACAAAAATTATAATTGATAAATACATGTGGACAAAATTCCTCTTCATGTTCTTACAAACACAATTAATTCTCAGTCTCAGTGGTCCTTTGAGAGATAGCTGGAAGATATCTTGGTCCGTTCTTTTCATACTCGCTCTTTTGCACTCTTTATTACTAGGTTATAATAGGAACGTTCTGTTATAATAGTCTCTTGTAGGGCCGGGTCAACTGCAATTGGTTAAGGAATGCTTCATTTCTGCTGAATGCCCAGTTAAAATGCTGCGGAGAGCGTGATATGTGCGCTGCTATGAAATTATGTCATAATGTGAGATCATACTTTTCGTGACCAGCACTCATGCACATAGCCTAGGGGCCTATGGCCTCGCTCGTGGCAAAAAAAAAACGCTTGATTTGAAAGAGGACTAACACACCACGTCTGTGTTGAGTTCAGCCAGTGGGAGTCAGTACTGAATTAGTGACTGGACTGATGATGTCTTGGAAAAAAGCGAAAATACATTAAAATATTCAATAAAGTGCTAAAGCATTTGAGGGATAATTCACTATGGAGGTAAAAAATGGAATTTATTTATTACAAGACCTAATAAAAAAAACATATTTCTGAAAATCAAACTGGCCCAACGGGCCAGTTTCAGTTGGAATTCTTACTGGCCCAACAAGGAATTTCACTGGCCGCGGGACAGCGGGCGTGCTTAAATCGAGCACTGCTTCGAAACCCAGGGGCATTCGTTGTGTGGGTTATTTGGGTTGAGAGAACCGCCAAAATTGGGGTCTTTGAGTAAAAAAATTTACCAAAAATAGGGGTCTTTTGGTGACAGTTGGTAAAATGTTAACATTAATATGGAGGCCTTGGGGTGCCATTTAAAAATACGGGGTATTTGGGTGACAGCAATGCTGAAAAAATGGGGGTATAAAAAGCCTTACGCACGCAACCTTCAAGATGGAGTGCCCCCCACCCCCCCCCCCATACGGAGTGCAACCACAAACCAATTTGGTGTGCCTCTGAAGCTCTGCTGATGTTGGGTGGTCATGGGTGTTCACATGACCCACATAACGACCTCGTCCTCATAAAAAAATCAGAAAAACCCTTACGTGGAGTTGATTCTTCAGCTCCAACGTTTGGAAATAACAAAAAGATCTGGACAAAATACATATGGTTTCGTCGAGATTTCGCTTTTACGTGTTAAACCAAATGAACGACCGTTCAAAATTTGGTTAGTGGGACAGTAATAATTCTGATTTTGTCCCTAGGGAAAAAAAGAAATGTAAGCCGACCGAACTCTAAAAACCTGCCGACCCACTTTTTTTTAAATGCAAATCAGCACAAAAAATCTCCGACCGAACCCCATGATATTCATTTACAATTAAAAAAAAATGTTATCAACCAATACGAAAAACATCAACAAGATAACAACAACTACCAAGCAGTAAAACAAAGATCTTTGCTATGTTCATAGCACGTTGTATTCATTTTAGAGGAAAACAGTGGGATGGAAGTTCAGCATTAAAAAATATCCGAACCGACCCTAATAATTGTTCCTCCGATTCGTGGTAAACTCTGTTTATAAATGTCCGTAGTCCGTCAAAGTGCCAGATACCCTTTAAACACAAACAAGATAGCCTTTGTGCACAAGTATCTGAATTTTAATATAATAACACAGTTACTCAATTGGTTCAAGAATTTTTGGTATGTCCAAAACAATATTACATATAATAAAATTACACACAATGGTTTTCCGATTATGATACTTAATAGAGTCCACTAATCTCCAGAGTTAAAATAAGCGTTGCAGTTCAACGATGAACTGTCCTCACAGCGAAAACTTCAAAATGACAGTTTCAAAGTCACACGTATCAATCCTCATAATATTCCAATGGAATCCTTTCTCACTCCTTAAGAATAACTTTTGTCCAGCAGTTCAAGACGACAAGGTTGAATAAGTTCCTCGACGACACTAATATTCCACAATAGCGACTTCTCGCTCACATTGGAATTAATTATAAATCCTTGGCACTAGGTTACCCTACAGGTCTGCCACTCATTGCAGATCAATACTAGCTATAACTTCTAGCTACTTGTTACTGTTGGCTTGCTGGCAATCGAACCTCTCCAATCTCTTCCTTATATCATGATTTCCACACAGTTCCCAATTCTTAAAAGATTTACCAAGCATCATGCATACACATAACCTTGCACTACTGATCAATGGGGTCTCACATAACTTACATCATCTGCATTGCATCAGCTTATATTAATAACATCATGGGAAAATACCTTTTTTGCAATTTTTTTTGTTTTGCAAGAAAGCTGGAAAACCCCTCAGGCCATTTATAGTACTTGCTCATCTAGTAAATAACACCTGCATAATCAGCAGGCGCGGATCCAGGAGTGGGCGGAGGGGCGCGCGCCTCCCTGTATTCCTGGCAAATCTTGTAAAATCAGCCCATTTTGGACAATTTTAATTCAGGCCTTCAGCCCCCTGGTAATTTTGACGTTTTTCAAATCCTGATTTCCGCCCCTGATCAGGATTGCACAAACAAGTTGACTCCTTTTTCAGATTTTAGCATGTTGGTGAATTCCTGTTCTCGTTCCTGACAAACAACGTACTTGTCTCGTAAGAAATCGCTTTTCTCAAATAAAATTGGGATACAAATAAAATAATATTTTTGATCACAACATCTGGAGGCTAATTAACGTAAACATATTTTGGCCTACTTATGGGTTGCTTATTCTGCATTTGTAGTGAAAAATGCAAAAATCTTATTTTTGATGATTTTTTGTTTTGTTTTGTTTGTTTGTTTTTTCTGATTTAGCAAATCACTGAAAGTGCCTTTAATTGGGCCAAATTCATTCAAACTTGGTCGCAATCCCTCACAAATGGGGGACGAAAATGCAATGTTATTCCATTTTGTCCTAATATTCGGAAGTCTGAGGGAGCAACTGCCCCTGCCTCCCCCAGTCGGTATAAATGACCAAACTTAACACGTACAATGGATGATTTCTGGACCATACAGGTGAGCTAAGCTTTTAGTTCTTCATTTCTTTGGAATTTCTTTCGTCAACGACAACAAGTGAGCTCAAGTGCTTCCAATGTATACTACAACTACAGGTGTCCACAAACAAGTGGTGCATGCAAGGTAAAAGCTCCTTCGATGACCAAAATAAAATAGTGATATAATAATAATCATATAATTAATCATAATCACAAGTGAAATCTTTCCCTTTGAATACCGTTTACAGCATCAGATTTGGTTGTTGCAATCCAGAGATATGGCTAATATTCTACGAGAGGATACGATACCAATTGTGCCACTTTTCACAGAATGGATACATCATGTTGATAGATTGATAAAGCTTATTGATTTACGATTTTACTTCAGAACCTGCAACCGCACATCAAAAGAGTTCCATTGGGATCATTTAAATAGTCATGTTCAATTTCAGTTTGATTACAGAACTATGGTTATTTGTTTTTTCAATTTGCTTCAAGAACAGAAGTTCCTTTTCCAGAAAAATGTGTATTATTTATGGGTAATATCGTTTGATAATGTCTATGTTTCCAGCTTTCCAACATGCGTGATTCGATTGTTATCCCATTGTGTGAAAGGTGGCACAATTGGTATTTCACCCTGTTTTAGAATATTAGTCTTATCTTTGGAACGCAACAACCAAATCGGGTGCTGCAATCGGTATTCAAAAGCCAAGACCTCATTTATGACATGATGTAAATATCACGTCACTATTTTCACCTCCAACGAGGTTGCTTTTGCCTTGCACCATTTTTTGTGGACACCCTGTATGTATGTATTATAGTACAATTGCTAAAAGGAATAGATTTACTCCTGCTCAAACATACAGGCAATTATGGAAAAAAAACATTATAAAGAGTTACTTGTCGCCTGCTTGAAGTTAACCTGAAGTCCCATACACCACTCATAAGGATCCAAGCCATTCTCAACGTCACCTGATGCATGGTGTAAGGTGGAAGGGAAATTTAAACAACTAACTGGGATAACGTCTTGTTCGCTGATGAAAGTCTGTTTGGCTTGGACAATGATTTCATGGTGGGTCAGAGACCGCAGGTTGCCTTCGGAGACGAACTTGACAATCTGCATCAGAACGTTAATTATAAATATACGATGTATCTTTGTTCTTGAGCGCACTTTTCAACACTAACTTTTTTCGCTGGCCCTTGTCTACCTGGAGAACTAGTATATATTAAAAGTTTCCCAAGAACAAAATATAAATCGTATATGTAAATATACCGTTCTGATGCTATCCGGAATTCACAAACCCTTCACGGAATAAAGCACATGCTATTCCGTTAAGGTTCCGAATTCATATTAAGTGTGTCAGAAAAAAGTGTGTCAGATGGGTCAGGTTACGGAACGCCCACAATACAATGACCATCATGACTAGACACCACAAATAACACATAAGTCAAATATGATTAGACGGCCATATGGTCTTATTGGTAGCCATCTTGGATTGACCACGACGTAAGCTTACAATGGTTTCATGATTGGTTTATGGATTCTTTGACCTCTAAAATATTTGACTCCCCCACCAACACCACTAAACACGATTTAGCGGCTATATATGGTGACCGTCTTGGCAGTCATCTTAGATTGACTGATGATGTAATCCCTCAATGGTCATTTTGTGTGTCTTAATGAATTACTTGACCTCAAAAACATAGAGACTACACTGTAAAAAAAATACTGTAAATTTTGCAGTAAAATCCTGGCAGCAATTCTGCCAAAAATTACCGTAAAATTTACAGTATACTGTAAAAAATAATGTAATCAAAACGCTTAAAAATTATATATTACAGAGATATTACAGAGATTGTGAATTAGTAACCCAAATATCTGATTCATCTGCGAAAAAATTGTAAAGAATCTGTTTTCAACTGATTTGAGTAGGTAAAGGTGTCTAGGTAAAGATGCCGCAGGTGCAGGCTGGGGAACTTGGATTTTTTCAAAATGGCGTCCAACATGGCCGCCAAATATCGTAAAATATATAGAAAAGACATAAATCAGACGAAAAAAGTGATATATATATATATATATTCGGTTATTGCGAATACATACATGGCCCTTCCATGCTGCTAGCTCTTTCTAAATCAAAGATGGCGGCCAATATGGCTGCCAAATCCTTAGAAATTTACACAAAATTAAATAACTACGAAAAAGAGAGCACCTATCATAGGAATTAGTGATAGGCTTTCCTAGTAATTCCAAGTAATAGCCCTCATTGAATATGAGTACGGGTGCAGGGTGGGAAACTTGGATTTTTTACAAAATTGCGTCCAAAATGGCCGCCGCACATGATAATATTCATAGAATAGGCATAAATCAGTTTTAAAAAGTGATACAAGTTCCACACAAAGTGTGATATATATTTTCAGTTATTACAAACACATACATGACATTTCCAGCTGCTAGCATGTTCCAAACCAAGATGGCAGCCAATATACATGGCTGCCAAATTCTTGGAAATTTCTGCAACCGCGAATCTGCTGAAGGGCTGCAGGGCATGTTTACGGTAAGTTACCTGGTTTGTTCACTCATTCTGGAGTGGGACCTCCTGTTCTTAGCATCTGAGAAATTCGAGCCACTAGAAAAGGCTAGTCTCCTTCGTCTGTCTAAGAAAAGGCATTTCTCGGGGTTCCGAAATACATGGCTTGTCCATTGACGAGGCCCACTTGCGGTGGTCCAAGTATGGCGTGTCCACCTCCCACTGGCGGGTTTTCTCGCCAAGAACTAGCCCTTGTCTTTTATGCTATGCCCAACGTTTCTCCCGGACCTGGCCTTAGCCGCACGACGGTCCAGGAAATCTTGGTGCCCAGTTAGGACACTAAAGTGGTACCTAAAACATACCGAAGGGCTTCTGAAGACTCAACCAAGTTGACTTATGCCTTGCCCGAGCAGTAAGCGCGGCAGCCTGTTCAGAAATCCCGCCTGAGTGTGCGATTGGCGGAAATGTGCCAGACAGTCAGGTTGAGAATGAGTTCCTGTCTAGCGAGTTCCTGTCTAGCAACTCTAGAATCCGTGGGAACCAGAGCCGAGCCAGCCACATGGAGGCCACCAAAAGAACCAGGACGAAGACTCTCGATGTCATCGCAATGGGGGAAATGCGTAGTCAATGAACCCTGACAAATCCGCCACCATTTTATCCCGACCCACAGCCCAGGGGCCTTGGCTCCATAAGTAGGAGTTTGCTGTCTCCTTGTATAGACTGGGGCTCCTTCTCCCCTCCTTGTCGGGGTATGTCACTACCGTCATGTTGTCGCATCGGACCCGGATCACTTTCTCTCTAGTCAGAGTGACGCAGTGCTTCAGCGCCAGAAAGATAGCCCACACAGTTCGACCACGTTGATATGGGGGCAAGCTTAAACAGGAGAGCATTGGTACAACACTTTGTGGGACCTTAAGTGGGCTCACCATGCCGACTTTGACGCCTCTGTTCTGTATGGGTCACAGCAGGGAGGGCACTAACTTCCTGAAGGGCCCGACCTCCAAATTGTGTGGACGTGTTCACTAATGAGGTCGTGGCCAAAGCCGAAGGCACTGGAACCCAAAGTGAGCATGTGGATGGACTTCCCTCATAGTAGTCTGCAGCCCGGGAACCATCATGAGACTGGCAAGTATTCCCGGCAGCCACCAAACTACACCAGGATATGAACAACTACTCTCCAAAATTGCGTGGGGCAATCTTCTCTTGCGCTATTGCGCAGCAGTAAATATGTTGTAGCCCGGGAGCAGCTCGGCTGTTGTTGTTGGGGTTGAGAAGTCTGTGTCCACCGGTGACGAAAGGTATTTTTTCCACTCATTGAGAATTATCCGCAGTCTGTGATGGAATATGGAGAACCACATTGGCACCCCATCGGTGCATATTGCGATTGAAGCGACCGACTCCATGTGCGAATCCGGTTTTAGGTGACCCATTTTTTGCGTGGAATTATTGCTACCAGGTGGAATTCTGTCATGGGTGTAATAGTGATGTGGTCTGGTAGTGAAGTATCTAGCGGCAAGTTTGGTATATGGTTAAGGATGTGCCTGGGAGAGCTGGAGAGTTTAACCAGGTGAGTGGCGACAGAAAGGTCGACGAGAGAGCTGTCTCTGTCTGCCGAGCTGGGTATTTTCTTTTTTTTTTTGGTTCAGTGTTATGCAGCAGGTGCTTGTTGCAGCAGAGCCTTAGTCACTAGTTTGTGCGTGTGGTGTCTCTCCGGAGTTACTGCATGGGCAATGCCTGTTGAAAGCACTGGTAGAAACTCGGATGGAGAGGGACTGAGGCAACAGTAAGGGTTCTCAAGGTCTCATTTGAGTACCGTGTCCAGCTTCTTTGTGTGAGAGCTTTGCACCATGATGGGGCGGCATATTCAGCAGCGCTGTAGTAGACCAGAGGCCAAGGCGGTGGTGCACGTCGATTCATTGGGCTGGCCCCATGAGGATCCAGAAAGTCGGCACAGGAGGTTTTCCTCGAAGCTACATGGGCGCATATGGATCGTGGTGCTGCCGGTAAGTTAAGCTGCTGGTCAAGCTTCACTCCCAGAATAGGTTGGTGTATGATTGTATGGTAGAAGCGCTCCATTGAGGTCGATTTGAAGCTGCGAGAGCCTCTTTGGAGGTAAGATGGAAGGCAGTAGAGGTGGTCTTGGATTCGCTCAGCTTCAGTCTCCGGTCTGAGATACGCTGCAAGTAGGGCCATATTCTTGAAGTTAAAATGTACAGTCTAATTCTACAGCTGCCTGTCCTGCAGTGGAGAAGGGCAGATCGCGGCCCCGTCGCCATATTGTCTAGAGTTGTTTGAGGTAAATCGAATGAATAACAATTTGAACAGCATAGGAGCCATGTACAGATCATTGTGGTACTCCGTTACTTAGACGACGCAGGACGAGTACTCTGAAATCACTGGGTCTTGAGAATAAAGCTACTTTGCAAGCATGTACATTGAATTGTACAAGGTGACGATCCGGGTATGGTCCTGAGATCGAGAAGCTTGAGTGTCATATCAGGTCCGGGTGCCACACGGTTGTGTAGGCTGCAGTGCGGTCCACCAGATGACGCCTGCCTTCCGACGCTTTTCAAAGCTTTCCTCAATATCATTGTGAGTTTTAAAATCTGGTGACAGTGCTCGTCCACGGCGAAAATCCTGCTGTTCGGTCAGGGCAGATGGGGTTCTACGACGGGCTCCAGCCGGGTCAGGATCATCCTCTCAAAGTTATATGAAGGAAACAACACAGTAATGATATGGGCGTCGGTAGTTTTGGGTTGTCCACAGGCGTGTGGTTTGGGGAGTGCGCTGATAGTAGCCATCGCCAGATCTGCGGTAAGGAACTGTGGTAAGGCAGCATGTGTCGACTCATGGAGAATCACATTCCTGAGGAGGCACCACATATTCTCACAAGAGGGTCTAACTTTGTCAACTAAAAATCCAGTCAACCCCTCAGAAACTTATGGGGTTCTGGGAATGGCAGAGGATTGGCTTGACGAGGTTTACAATAAAAACCGGGTGGTGACTTAGGTCCAAGGGAGCTCCTTACAAAAGCCTAGAACCGGTGAACGGCGGGAGTACCAGCAAGCAATCGTCTAGATAGACGAGGATATTCTGCCCCTCCGCCTGAGAACTTCGCTAACACCTTGACAATTCTGTTGAAGGTGAGCAATCGAACAGGCTGAAGGGCAGGCCAAGGACACGGACCTGTTAAGGTACTCCTCCTAATGCAAAACACAGCCGTTTCTGAGAGGATTTATGCACGGGGACTTGGAGATATGCATCTTCAAAATGAGACAAGAAGCCATAGTGAGTGGGTACAAGTGATATGGACGTTTTGATACTTTGTACCATATTCAATGAGGAATAGAATCAACTAGGAATGTCAATCACTAATTCCTATGACCAGTTCTCTTTTTGTCGCAGTTATATCTAAAATTTTGTATAATCAATATCCAAACAACTTAGCAGCCTGTTGTGGCCGCCATCTTGGGTGTCGGAAGAAGCTAGCAGCATCGACATGCCCACGTATGTGTGACAATTAATAATAGATATTACACATGTGGAATTTGTAGCACTTTTCACAACTCATTTATGCCTATGAAATTTGTACCTGTCGGCGGCAATTTGGACGCCATTTAAAAAAAATCCAAGTGTCACTACCCGGGACCCTGTTATTTGTATTCAATATTCAATGAGGGATATCACTTGGGAAGTAATGCAATACTACTTCTTGATATGTGACCTTTTTAAGTTTTAAATATAATTTTGTGTAAATTTCTAGGGATTTGGCAGCCAATTGGCCGTCATCTTGATTTGGAAAAAATGCTAGACAGCATGGAACTGCCATTTATGTGTTCGCAATAACCGAAAATATATACATCACAGTTTGTTTGGAGCATGTTTGGCGGCCATTTTGGACGCCATTTTGAAAAAAATCCAAGTTCCCCAGCCTGAACCGTCGGCATTTTGTTGTTGTTGTAAATCTAGACACCTTTACCTACTCAAATCAGTTGAAAACAGATTCTTTACAATTTTTTCGCAGATTGATCACAATATCATCTAATTTTGGGTTACTAAATGTGTGGAGAATAAAAAAGCACTGACGAACACCCTAACTTAGTAGGCCTATCCACAATATTTTACATTGCATATACTGTAAAATTTACAATTTGTTGTAAAATGTATTACATCAAACTGTAAAATATACAGTAAATTTGAATGAAAACCTGTAAAAGCTATATTTTTACGGGGTTTTGTTGGCAGAATTACTGCCAGGATTTTCCTGTAAAAATTACAGTATTTTTCCCTGTATATTTTAGTACTTAATGGTATAATTGAAAAAATCCTAGTAGTGTATAATGATGTTGTTACTCATTAAATTTCGAATAAAGTCTTCACTTTTAGATTTTGCCATTATAGGCCTGGAAAATTGGACATAAAATTTACAGTATTTTCCTGTATTTCCAAATTACAGCCAAATACTGTATTTTTTAATGCTTTTTTACAGCATTTTCCTGTAAATTGCACTGTAATTTTTTAAAGTGTAGATACCAAAATCCTCCTCCTAAATTATAGCTGAAAATGAGTATTGGCAGCCATCTTTGACGCCGTCTTTAATTTCTCAAAACCCTCAAGGGTGCACAAAGTGCATTGGGCTGATTCTCAGAGAAGACACCTTACAATCAAAACCAACGGGGTCCTTTTGGCCATATTTTGAGTCAACTATATGCACCGACTTAACCCTCGAAGGGGGAGGGTGCGCCCCAATGATTAAATGACAATTTCAATTGATACGCAAAATACCAACATATACCAATTTTTAAAACTTAAAATTGGATTAAATTTTGATTAGTTTTGTGCTAAAAAGTGTAAAATGACCCTTTTTTTACCACATGTTAAGTTGGTGCAGTTGACTACAATCATGAAAAAAAACTTTCGAACACCTGATTTATCGGGTCCTAACGTATAGTAAAAGGGAATTTGGAATGGCTTAAGAATCAGAATATTTGCTTAGGAGAATACAAGACATAGACATATTGGCAAGGATGAGAGAGAGAGAGAAGAAATATCAACCCACTCGAAATACGATGTTCTCCATTAAGCAAAGAAGCCAAAGAGAACCTTTTATAGAACATCTCTCAAACATAGATGATGAAGACCACCAGGAAAACACTTCAATTCGCAATAGAGGAAGACACTATATACATCAGTTTTAGCCATTTGAAGAGTCACTGAAAGAAGCCCACACATCTGAAGAAAATGCCTTCTTTTGGATATGCACAAAGAACTAGTCCAACAAGCATTGCTCTCTAGTAAACACAGTGTGGCGTGGAAGATGTGGCAGAAAGGAAAGCAAAACGTCAATGCTTTCTGGAACACGTGGTTGTAACACATTTCAAATCTACCTGGGAAGACACCATCAATCCCAGTCAGATAGTTTCACATCGCAAGAATCTTTGAAGGAACTCTCTCATAACTTCACCAAGGATGAAGTGCTTAATATCCTCGAAAAATGTTGCAGCGCTCCATAAACACGTGTAAACTATAGATGCTCGTCCCCTGCTGAATTTTGATGCCGCTGCCGACAATCAATTTTACTAAAAGTATTATTAGACATTGTTCACGTTCTCTTGTCTTTATTTCCAAAGATCATAATCAACATTTCTTTGAAGTTATTTAAATCAATAATGAAAACTTTTTGAAATAAAAAGTTCTATAACACCGAAGTGATCTTGTTAGCAATAATGGTTACCTTTTCTCGAGAAAGTGATCACATGAGAAATGTAACGTCATGATATGATGTCTTTTATTGTTGACAATTACTTATTCTTGGAAAAGAAAGTTTGTATTGTGGGCAGGGGAAATGCTGTTTGTTTCTGCAAAAGTCCACATCCGTGTTTAAAATTTTGTATCATACAAGTTGGTAAGCTTTGGTAATTCCGATTGCCCACGCAGGCTCTATGATGGACTATTTACACCAGTCCCTTTGAATTTATCCTGTCCTTACTTTGAAATATTATCCAGTTTGTTTCTTCAACACATACTTTCTAAATGTAGTAGAGTGAAAACAAAACTCCAAAAGAGAGTAAATCACTCCCAAATGAGTAATATTTCACTCGGTATATGGATACCTAGAGTGATCAATCCTAAAAGTGGTCACTGTATAGTCAATCCTTCCTTACCCAGAGAAATTTCACTCTTTTGGACTGAATTGTACGAATTATACTCTTTTGGGTTTTTTTTTAAATCCCTCTCCAAAAGAGTGAAATTGGTATTAAAATTCACGGAGTGAAAACAACCCCAAAAGAGTAAAAATCAGCCCTTAAAATAAGCTATGGCGATCATTCTTAAGAGTGATCACTGTAGGAATCCCTACCGAGTACAATTTTACTGTTTTAAAGGATTTATCACACTTTTTGAGTGAATTGTACGAATCTTACTCTTTTGGGGGTGATTTTTAAAAGCTCTTTTAGAGAGTAGGCCTATGCATATGCCTGCCTCTCTAACTCTGTTTGTCTGCTGATTATTTATAATATAAGCTCTTAGAATTAGGCTCAAATCATTGATTTTTAAAAGCCTAAAATGGATTGTTAAATTTCTCACCCGGAAAACAATTTAGACATGAATTGTTAAAATATCAACTAAGATTAGTCTGGCCCAAATCAATCCATAACAGCAGTGTGGGAGAGCGTGGCATAGCGGTTAGGGTGCTTGCCTGTGGCGCAAATATACCAAAAAAATCCCGGGTTCGAATCCCGGTGGGGTCACTTGCTGGGATTTATTCGGGTGCTCAATTCTGGATTTAATCTGTATACGAGCTATTGATTAAATACAGAATACCGCTCTCCTCCATGGTTCTCTTGGAATTGGGCTAATGAATCATGAAAGCATCCCGTACTTCGGAGCCGGGGTGGACGTTAAGCCGTCGGTCCTGTGTACAGAAAGTCACAACTGTACATCACAGTCAGTGTCGAATAAGAGTAGGGTGTACACCCCTGACTGTTCCCAACCCGCCCCAGTCTCAAAAGCGGGACATGTTAGGAGCGTCCGTATCATGGATACACGCGTCCCCGGATCAGCTTACTCAGTTCAATAAATCCTGACACCACCACAAACCATTGCCAATGACTTGTGGATACGCTAAGAAGAAGAAGCAGTAAAACGATCATCATTCACCACACGTGGTCTCCCTGCCAGGGTGGTGGTGTGTGGAGAGTTAAAGGCTTTCTGGGCAACGCTGAAAGCAGAATGCAGATCTTCTGTCCATGGTATCTTGCCTTTGGATTATAAGCCAGGTGTGGCGCCATCAAGGGGGCTGAGAAGATGCTAGCTTGTGACAGCTAGCCTTGAGGGTACCACTGAACTAGATCCATCCCAGGATCGTTGTGCTTTTGGGGCAAATTACTGTCTTGCTGGCTGAAAGGTGGAGGTCGCACGAGGCAAGAGCCTGGAGTACTAAACGCCAATTCTGGAGTAGCTCTTCAACAGTACGTATTCCCTTTACAATACAAGTCGTCAGCGAGGTCACCGAATACGCGGCACAATAACTCTTCCAGAGTAGTCTTGGAGCCAGGCATTCCAATTGCTGATCGAGTGTAGACCCTGGTGGCACGGAAGGGTGTAACTACGCCACAATATTTAATTGAATCATGAGATAGAGGGATCTGGCAAAATGCACTAGAAAGATCGGTTGCTATGAGGAACTTCCATTTGGCTATTTTCCGAAAAGTGGAGTCGACATCTGGCATGAGGGAAGGCTTAGGCTTTCTCTAACGGCCAACTTCTCTAAAGGCTGTAAGCAGACGGAAGTCGCCACTAGGTTTCTTAATCAGAAATGATGGGTTGAGGTACTCAACATTGATTCCAACATCTTCTGGACGTGCAAAAAAGTCCAGAAGATGTTGGAATTGATGATTTGAGTACTCAACATTGATTCCAACATCTTCTGGGCGTGCAAAAACGTCTTTTTCTTCCAGGTCGTCAAACTTACTTTGTAGCCTTTGAAGCTTGTTGTGGGCATACTGAGGGTGTCTTCCTTTGCGTTGTGGTGGCTCTACAGGATCCACATTTACAACAACTTTGAAGTTGCCTGCAGCTCCATTGTACCCAGGAAATGATGGGTTGAAGACATGATCATATTTTGCTAGAAGGTAGAGGAGTCGATCTTTGAGCCGAAGTGTGTTGTCCTGATCCACAGACACGGATGAAGAAAATTATATAACTGGAGTACCACAGGTTGATTGATGACCAGTAGATTTTCAATTGCAAGGTTTCACCACTTTCAGGAATGTAGACAGAGCGGATCTGACCAAAATTATCTTGGCGTTTCAGGATCAGAGAATCATGGTGAGGTTGGGAATATGGATTCTCCCAGCGACATTTTGTACAATGGTGGAGATGGGCCGTATCTGATTAGGACCAAGCGATTTTGAAACATGAGTGTCAATACGTGGTCCCAAGGGAAATATTTCATCATACGTGGACATTTCTTTTGGTAGTTCCAGCTCAATAAAAACTCATGGCCAGATTGTTGTAGTCTTTGCTGGAGCTCGTAATACATGAGCATGGCACATACTGTGAGGAGAAGGCTTTGACGTAGTAGGCAAGGATCCATACAGGTAAGTTGTGCCATCACCAAGGTTGATCTGTCGTTTAGCAGGTCTTATGGTGACATCATTGACCTCCATAAATGGAATGCCGACTAAAACATTGTGCCTATTGCGGGTAAAAGTCAAAGTGATTTCTCCTACTACAGCTGGGGTGACCCGTCTGCTTGGTGAGCGGATTGAGATGTTGGGCGTATCTGAGCATTGATTGATTTGGCTTTGCTCTCACGAAACAGGCTCACTTCTGCACCACTCACAATGGTAATCCTTGCTGTATGGTGATCAGGAACTACGTTGAAGAATGGTGACTGTCGTACTTGCACACGGTGGGTCGTTTGTGTCTGATGTGTATACATCATCTGAAGGTCTATGGAGAACAAGGCGATGTGACTTCAGAAACTTCTCAACGTTCTCGCTGTGTTCATATCCTTCGATATGCTCATCAAAAAATGTTTGCCATCAATTGGCGAGCACGGGGAATAAATCTTCTGTCCTTTTCGTGGAGACATTCACTCAAGAAGTGTTTCAATTCCAGGCGTCGCACCTGCTGGCAGATAGGGCAAGATTTTGTTACGTGTGGTAAAATAATTCCAAATAATTCAGAGTTTCTTGTTTTGAGAGCTTTGCTTATGAGCACTATTAGAATAACCATGTGGAGAGGATTGGCTCTTAACAAGACAAAGGGGTGCTGTGACAACCCCTTATCATGCTGACTGATCGTCCTCGCTAGATTCGAGACTAGACAATAAATGTTTGAGTCAATTTGTAGACCAATGTTGATTAGGCTATTAAGCTTTTAACAGTTCCAACAGTCAGTGACAGTGGAAAGTGACAAGTTTTTTAGGCTGCAGAATAACCTGGAGATGAGGTAGGTTCTTTATCCAGTGCTGCCCCAACGCCATTAAGGTTAAAGGGTGGATTAATCAACACATTCCTCGATTGTAGAAGAGCAGTCAATCACACAATGCCTTCTGTAGCAACAGTGACTAAAATAGCATGTCTCCCAGACACTATTAGAAGCTTGATAATAATAATAATAATAATAATAAAGCCTTGTTGTTCAAGGAAAGTTTAGTCTTCTTTTTCTTGAATCTGAATGTACTCTTTGGCGCAGTATTATGTTCAATCTACCCGAGCGTGTTCTCAAATTGCTTAAAAATGCTCTTGGCGACTCCTTCAATAACTTCGCTAATCTTCACAGATGGGGTAGATCTAGTACTGATAAGTGTAAACAGTGTTCCAACACCGACACCCTTCATCATACTCTCAATAACTGTCCTGTTCAGTTAATCAGGGTCGCTACACTTGGCGCCACAACAACATTCTCAATTATTTTGTTAAACTGGCCCAATCTGGTTTGTCTTACGACAATTCTTACCCAAAGATTATCCCGATGTTTTTTTCAAATGGATCCACTATTCCCACGGAGTGTACTCAAACTCAGTTAAAACCCGACATCTGCATATTCTGGCAAAAAAAGTCGTAAACTTCTTATTTTAGAGCTGTGTTCCATTTGAGACTGGCATTGATGCTGCGCATTCTAAGGTACATTTCTAATGTCATTGACACATTGATTTCGCTTTGAAGGGTGTAATACTTATAAATTTGGGTCAAGTATTTTTGAAGATGTTCACGTTTTTGGCTGCCATGTGATTGACGTCATGTACAATTTTAAAAGTATTAAAAAAAAAAAATACATTCATTGGTCTAACAACATAACAGAAGTACTTTCTGTCTATTTTTGATCGCAGGTATTGCTGTATAGGGTATATTTTAAAAATTATTGGATTTGGCTTCCATTTTGAATTTGAGAGGAACTTAATCTACAAAAGTACATACATGTTTATGGATCCTATATATATATAATACTTCCCATAGTTTGTAATATGGGTTGAAATAGATCAACTCTCATTATGGCGTACGCCTCTTTGGATTTCTCAAAACGCCCCAAGGATGCCCAGGTGCACCCGGCAGATTCTTATTTCCACATAGGGGGGGGGGGCTGCGTGACTCATTATGTCCAGACTAGTCACATGGCCCAAAACACGTGACATTTGCAGCACGATGGTATTTGCACTGTGTGTCGGGAACGCATAACAATGTAATGTATGTTGCCCGTTTAAAAGAGTTATCTACTCCGAAAGAAAAGCATCTGCAGTTGGCTTTCCCATATGACATAAGTTGAAAGAGAACAAAAGAGTCGCCTGCTATTGTGTTATCAATAGTACCACGTGTAAGAAAACCCCCCTGTACAATTAACAATTATTGACATAGTATGTAACTGGTTATAAAGGCTTGAACTTACAACAATACACAGTCCTACAAACTATATAACTTATAAGCTGGTATTGATGCCACTATGGGGCAGGGCAGCTAATCTACCAAGGGCTGAGTTCACGAGCCTTGGATGGGCAAGTTTAACGACAGTGACTATGCATGTTCTGGGTATCATAAATCATACTAAAAACAGGGGGTGTATTTGCTTCAATATACTGGTTGATGGAAGTTATTGAAATGCGCCATGGGGATTGAGATTGTATTAGCTCATAGTCCCAAAAATTTTCCTTTTTGGACTTTTGAGCATTTCAACACAAAAAGAGGACTTTATTGTCAAGATTTCTCAAAATTTAGGACGTTTTATCAAAACAATTAGCAAAAAGTGGACCTTTTGACCATTTTGTGATAATCATCACATTTTTGTGTTTTGTCAAAAACCAACAAAAATTCTATTGATTTAGTGTACAAAACTTTAAGCTCATCAGTGGCGGCACCAGCGGGGGAGGGGCAGGGGGAATTTGCGCCCCTAATATTTTTTCTTGACCCCCAGTCCCCCCCCGGCCAGAAGAAATTGGAAAGTTTTTCCCCCAAAAATTAAATCCCACTCCCCCGGTTTTTCCCCGAAAATGAAAGTCTGGTGCCGCCACTAACGCTCATGGGGCTCCCCTTGCGACATCCGAATATAATTTTATTTTGGTGGAGGTTATTATTTGGACAAGTTGTACACTTTAGACTAGGGGCAAGAAAATTGATTGACATGTGGGGCCTGGGTTTGGAAGCGCCAGCCTTACACCCATATCCATTTCATAATTATGTGATACCCCGGGCATACGATACGTCGCGTAATTATTCCCTAGTAATGCTGTCACAACACAGAAACCATCTCACAGTACACGTTTACAAATGGTAAAAATGATCAACTTGGCAACGGGTAAGTTGAAAACGGCAGCGCCAATTTTGCTTACACCACGTGCTTACACATTAAAATGATACAAGCAAAAATTTAAATGCCATTAAAACCTAGGGGTGTTGTTCCACATGAAAACAAAAAATGTCTCTCTAAAGAACATATTTTACATCAAATGGTGACATAATCTTTCGGGATCACCCTCTAGAATTTTTGTAAAATAGGGTTAAAGTTGCAGGCAAATTCCGGGGGGGGGGCACTTGTATCAAGGGGATATGATGCGTGAACAAGAAAACGCGTAAAAAGGGTGTCTTTTTTCCAACAGGCGATGTACGCGCGTACATCGTTTAGGGTGTCAAAAACAGCAAAGTATGGAAAAAAGGGTATGTTTTTTTCTGAAACCCTGAAATTTCATTTATATCTCATAAGCAGCGGATCAAAAATCATCCAAAATATTGTACTCGAACTTGGGAAAGGTTAAAGCAAGCAAGATATACAGGGATATTTACGATCCTGCACTGCGTCCTTGTGAGGGTATCAGAAAAAGATAAAAAAACCTTGTTTAGGGTATGTTTAGCTTGTTTTTTAGTCGGTGATGAATTGAAAAATAACGTGTTTAGGATTGCATTTTGCAAGTCCCCTGTTCAGCATCTATCCACCTTGAATACAAGGGCCCTCCGCGGAGCCAAAATTCGCATTTTTGCATTGCGACGAATCAAAACTCGTGAGGGATTATGGGTAGTCTGGCAAGTCAAAATTAATCAACGACAGCATTTTTGATTAGTCTCAGCTAGGGGTCACGCAGGCGGCGGTATCTCCACACCATAATCTATCATTTTCAGCAAAAAGTTGTGGTGGGATATACTCAAATGTTACGGTCACCATGAAACGTTCTCTCTGACTAATCTTGATCATTTTAACGTGTATATTAACTGTTTATCAATGTTTATTACTTAAGAGTGCAATAATTGTAATTTATACCATTTGCCCTGCATGTCCTTCAATACGGCTTGTCCTGGACTACAATGGGTTTTAATGTTATATTTCCTTTATTGAATCATGTTTGATATTATTGATAAAGTGATGATGAACAACATAATAATAGTAATGGAGATTTATATTGAACAAACAAACAAAAGGACGATGCTAATATCACGAAACGCACCTTGCAATTTGCTTTTGCTTGGGACACCCTATAGCTGTATATTCTATAAAGTCACGCATACATGTAATTTCGTGGTAGATACTTCCGGGATCTCTCGGAATTGCTCTACTGCAATTATCAGGGTAAATTTTTACATTATATATTTCTAACAAAGTGATACACATACTCTTGTGTGAAACCCAACCCCAACCTCGAAAAAAAATCCCCCTTCGATGCAATTGTAAGTACACCACACATGATGTAATTAAAAATTTGCATATATCGGATGTTATTTTACTACCAATATTCCGTTTTCTTTTGTCAATCAAGCGGTCAATTAATCAGTTTTAGTACGAGAATCCAAATAATATTGAATGCGTGAACATATGTACAAATATGTTTTGTTTCATATCGAATAGCCAAATTATAGTAGGGAGAGTGGTGACCCCCTCCCCTTTTCATCACCGTGACCCGGTCTATTATGTGCACATTACCCCCGATATTGTGTACTGTAGTCTTACTGTAAACAATAAATGCTACGTCACGCCCAGATGGCGATCTTTAATAGCAAACGTAAAGCGTTAACCTGCCTCTTGTTTGTTCAATTGGTTGAGTGTAAAAGGGGATTTCCCTACGATTTTCCCAGCAACGATTCGCGATAGTCTCTTGCACAGCACTAAAGCAATGGTTGTGGTTCGTAAATATTGCAGGATGCGGTGTAAAATCGGTATCTAGGAAAAAGAGATTATTAGCCAGTATCTGAGACTGCAGTTAACGTTAACGTGGAAAGATTTCATTATTGGTTTGCATGTGTGTAGGTAATGTGCGCCAATATGGACTTTATCATTTTAAGAGGACCCTTACCAACACCAAATGGAATTACCAAGCCCCACATTACTCGCGACCACTGGTTAGAACATAAGGAAGCATTGACAGAAGACATTTGGAAGGACTTAAAATTACAGAGTCCCCCGCCGCCACTCCAGCCACCACCAGCATCGACACAAACAATTCTGTCAGCGCTTCCTCCGCCGCCACCACCGCCACCAATACGGTACAAGCAACACCACCACCCCGGGCCCGGGCAACCTGCGCCGCCATTGATTCAGCCTATAGAGCCCCTACAGGGTAATTTGGATCGTGGGGAAATACTGAACTTGAAAAATTCACTATTGACTAAAGAAAGACAGGGAATGCCTACCAGTAACTCCAATATTTCTACGAGGCATGAGTATGGGAGTTCTTATGGGGAGGATAAAACACAGCTAGCGGCACCAGACTTAGAGTCGTAAGTACATTGATTTCCTCTAAGTTTAACGTCAGGAAGATGGGACCCGTTCCCGGCACTCCTCTTGAGTGGTTTCCCCAGTAACTATGGGGTATACGTAGCTCAAAGAACTGGGTTTGCAATATGAGCTCAGCCACTCTGGGGTAAGGGATGTGGAGCATCTTATTTCATAGTCGCAATCTCCATTATCATTGACATCAACATCACAAGCTTTTCTTTGGTGTAATTTTCAGTTTAAGCAAAAGCAAAACGAGGCTCAGGGGCGAATACAAACCCCTGCGGAAGTGGGGGAGGTTTTTGTTTGGCGGCTCGCTTCGGTGGCCGGTAGACTTTCAAACCACACTATATGGGGAAAATCCTGGACGATCTATTTCCTGGACTATATGCATGGCTTTGGATTCCCAGTGGGGGTCCCTTTGCCCCTCTAACTCCACCCCATATAAACATATGGGGTATTTACTCCGCTGGGGTTAAGCACCCCATTATCTAACACGTCCAACACGACTAACCCCATAAACGTACAGGTGGTTTTTATATGTATTTGATAATGAGTGATTGCTAAAACAACTAATTTTAGGGTTAAATACGCAAGCACCCCATTATCTAACACGTCTAACACGACTAACCCCATAAACGTACAGGTGGTTTTTATATGTATTTGATAATGAGTGATTGCTAAAACAACTAATTTTAGGGTTAAATACGACCACAACAAGAGTCATTTTATTTTTAGTCGGTGCATATTTGGCCCCGTATTTTTAAGTATGTACTTGGCGATATATTCTGCATGTGGTACTTCCTAAAGTCACACCTTCAGAACCGTTGGTTAAAAATTTGAACAACATTTCTGAGAGTGTTTAAGCGTGCATGATGTACAACTTATTGTGTACCCCATGACCGAAAGGTACTCGATGTCCTCCCTGTTAAAATAACCTGGTACTCCATCAGTCCATCTGCATGATTGATTGTTCAGGTTTCGTTCTTGTTCTAACATTAGATTCCTATATCTGTTCCTAAGTTGGCATAACATGTAACATATTTGTTGCAATGTCACTTTTTTGGAGTGCCTGCAGTGAACACTCTAAAAGTGCAATTCAGTGCTAAAAAAGTGAAATTGGGGAGGCATACTGACCAATTTTAATTAAATAAGAGTGAATTTCACTCCATTCCTCTTTTTCGAAGAATATTGAAGTGTCAGTCATGGTAGTATGTGCAATCCTCACTTATACCACTACAGACAGAGACATACAACAACCACTTTAACATTTGAATCCTGTAAAATCGCTCTTTTTCACTTCCTCGACCTGCAGGCACTCCAAAGAGTGAAATTAAAAAGAATATGCTATTATACCAACTATCACTGTAAAAACTGTGTTTAACGAGTAAACACTTCCCTAAACACATTTTGCCTTCACTTTGTAAATATGTTCAGATGTTAACCACAACACTAAACATTGATATTCAGTTTCTAAATACTAAGTGTCAATACTCTAAACATAGCCTTTTCCAAACGCATTTGCCTTTGTACGCTTTTATAGAGTGATACTGTAAAAACTATTTAGCGAGTAAACGATTTTCTAAAGATGCATTGCCTTCACTTCGAAACATGTTCAGAAGCTAAATGTCGTGTGTCAAATCACTAATATTGGTGTCCAATTTCTAAACAATATAAATGTCAATACTCTAAACATATTGCCTTCACTTTCTAAACACACTTTTTAGAGTAAAACCTAAGGATACCCAACACTGTAAAAAATTACAGTGCAATTTACAGGAAAATACTGTAAAAACTTCCCAAAACTTACAGTATTTGGCTGTAATTTGGAAATACAGGAAAATACTGTAAATTTTATGTCCAATTTTCCAGGCCTATAATGACAAAATCTAAAAGTGAAGACTTTACTCGAAATTTAATGAGTAACAACATTATTATACACTACTATGATTTTTTCAATTATACCATTAAGTACTAAAATATACAGGGAAAAATACTGTAAATTTTACAGGAAAATCCTGGCAGCAATTCTGCCAACAAAACCCCGTAAAAATATAGCTTTAACAGGTTTTCATTCAAATTTACTGTATATTTTAAAGTTTGATGTAATACATTTTACAACAAACTGTAAATTTTACAGTATATGCACTGTAAAAAATTGTGGATAGGCTTACTAAGTTGGGGTGTTCGTCAGTGCTTTTTATTCTCCACACATTCACAATCTCTGTAATAACTCACATGTGTTTTTAAGCGTTTTGATTAAATTTTACGGTAATTTGTTGGCAGAATTGCTGCCAGGATTTTACTGTAAAATTTACAGTATTTTTTACAGTGTAACCATATAAAGCCAATCTCTGAGGATGAAGACGATGTGGAAAATGTTCGAAATATATAATGAACACAGTGACAATTTTGTTTACAAAATGACGATGGTCCATATATTGAAAGCAATTAATTAAATGTATGTACGTTATAAACACTTTTACGAGCCTTTATACATACACGTGTATATATTACACACTTCTATGTTTATAGCATACACATTTACATGTATGTTTTAAACACATGAAGGTTTACAAGTCTTACATAAACGTGTATATTTATACACTTACGTTCAAAGGTCAAATATGGGGAATTTTAAAAAGTGTTACCTGGATGTTGTATATAACAACACTTTTCAGTCTAAACAGTCTTACAGTGTACCCAGGTATGAAATGAGGAGTTGATATCAGGTGTTATTAGGCGATTCACCGACAACCACCGATATAAATGAAGCAAAATTATTCTGATGAATATCTAATGACAGCAGAATAAATTGTAAAGCGTAATGATATTACACGTAATTGCGCTATACAGTATAAAACACATTTTTTCTAAGGATTTTTAAGAGTAGAATTTACTCTAGAGTGCCTCCATGTTGATCACTCTTAAACAGGTGAAATTCGGGCGTTGAAAATTCTCTCATATGCAGGCTAAATCCCAAGAACATCAATTTTCGTATTTTCAAGAGTGAATTTCACTCGTTTTATCTTGCTTACAAGTGCTGCATGCACTCCCAGAGTGTGAAATTACTCTTTTCGGAGTGCACAATCACGGCCTTTGCCTGGACATTATGTGAACTGATTAAATAAAAAGTATATTACTATTGAGTAAAAAATAAGCGTTTACAATTTTACAACTTGAACTAGTCTTGAACGTTATCGTTAACTCACCCATCCACAAGATTAACAAAACAAAAACAAAATATTTGACTTTCTTGACAAATTCTCAAAGAAAACAAATCAAAAAGTAATATTTTACTATTTGCTTACGAAATATGGCAGAGTTCACCGTTTATTGAAATGCATTCATGAATATATGGCGCGTTTTAAATATTCTTTTAAGTACTTTTAAGTACTTAATTATTGTTTCAGATACTTTGGCAACCTCCTTCCTGATGAGGTATGGGACTGAACAATAACGGGTATATGATATACATTTGCCATAGATAGAAGAATGGGGTTGTTGAGAACCAAAAAAACGCATACGAAGATTTAAATGAAACATTGTTATTAACCTAAAAAAAATAAAATGGTTCTTTTTTAGAATCACTTTAGAATCGTTGTCAAAGTTTTAAGAGCTCTAGAACTTTTAAGGGTTCTTTATGGAACTTATCTCTGGGAATGTTCTAGAGGACAAAACGTATATAAGTCGTACTCTTTGCTTTTTTGAGTGTTGTCGATCCCCATGCAACCACCGAGATGTTTAGATGCCGCTGCTCTTAAAAAATTTAAGTGAAAACACACCATTATAATTGCCTATACGTTGAGTCGTTGACACTCTTGCATGATAGTCCTTTAGAGTCAGTGGCGTACCGACCGGGGGGCAGGGGGGGGGCAAGTTGCCCCCTCTGGCTCGAAAAAGCGGGACGATATGGACCAAAATATGCATTTTCGTCCCTCTTTTTCGGGGAATTTCGACCAATTTCAGCTTAAATTTGGGCAAAATTAAAGTAAATCGGCAATTTTCTCGCGCTACGCGCGCATTTGGTCAAATTCAGTCTTAATTGGAGCAAATCACCGGGACGGTTTACGAATTTTGCCCCCTCTGGCGGGACGACTTTGAAATTTGCCCCCTCAGGATCGACTACCTCGGTACGCCACTGTTTAGAGTGTGTATGCCTAAATGGATATTGAACGAAATGGGAGTGGTACCGTATTTTTTCTTGAAAAGCTTGAAATTTGAGCGGTGAATTTCGCTCATTTACCTTCTTTTTCAAAGACTGAATTTCGTTTATTTTGTATGGACACCTCAAAAGAGTGAAATCGCATTTTCTTACATTTAGAGAGATGGACATTTTAAGAACGAATAATACCTACCTTACTGAATTCTATTTAGACCTTGTGCATCTTTGACCTGTTTGGCTACCTTTCAGGCTTGGCTTAGAATGGACTTTATTTAGTGTAAATTCAAAAATTTAGAACCCCTAGTAAAGAATCCTTTGAAGGTTCTTTGCAGAAGGAAATAAGCTTTAGCCAAGAAATGCGTTCACCAACTACTTTTCAATTTTTTAACTAGTAACACACGAACACACATAAAAGAAGGGTCCTATATAGGCTAATTTAAATCTTTAATATTCTTTTAGAACTTTTGACAGTTCTTTATAAAACCTATAGACTTCTACGGGACATAATAGATTGTACCTCACCTTGTAATCCTCGGTCTTCTTGAAACATTTATTCAAGTTTTCTCAGTAACTGGCGTATTGGAAACTACAATTTGAATGCAAGTGCATGATCAATATGCCACACACCATGAAGTCTTGTGATATTTAAGAGTTTGGCCCCCAAAACCATATAGACATTTTGTTCATTTCATAATTCAAACTATACATCATAATAAAGTGTGTTCCCTTAAAAAAGAACACTTATACCAACTGTTGACAAAATAGATAAATAAATATTCTAACAAATTAAAGATGTAATTGTTATGGCTAACTCATCTGAATATTGCATAAAATCAACTCAGGGGGTTTGTAACAAAGCAAACATATTCTGTAAAAAGTTTTTTTTTTTTAAATAAATTCAATAAACATACTTTGTTGGCCCAACATTGGAACAATATTGGGCAAACAGGAACCCAACATTGGCAAAAGTCTATCTAACATCTAACAAACTAAAGAAAATGTGTTGGGGATTTTTTTAACAATTGTGAGTTAAATATTGCCCAATAGTTTGTACTTTTGATATTCGAACCGATATTGGTAAAACTCTTTACCACTTACAATGACTTCAACAAACAGGACCCATTTTACCAATTCAGACGTTGATAACCACAAAAAACGGCACTCTACACGCAGGATGACAACCGACATAATCGGTGTCACAAATTTCTTGCAAAACGACTTGTACTGGATCGGATAATTGTGTTTGAACATTAGCTTGAACTCAACATTATAAACCAATAGTTACTTTGCTAATCAAGATGATAAAAGGTATGTGAATGCATTACCAGTATTAACCCCTTGTAATGTCCAAATTCGAAATGTGTTGGAAGAGCTTCTTAGGATTTTTCAAAACAAAATTCAAATAGAGTGTCAAATTCCTTCATTCGATCATTTAATTTTGGATTAATATATATATAATGTGTCTACTTTTATGATGAAATTAATAGCTTTATCTTATAATGTTCTCTTAAAATGCTCTTTAATGATCGGTCCTGCTTGTAGGGAATTTGTCTGCCGTCACATCTCAAGCGGATTCTAATAAAATTTTCAGAGAAGTTGGCCAACAGTAAAAACTCATAGTTCAATACAAGTAAAAATCTTCTTATACCTATATAGTGTTCAAAAGTGGCGATAACTAGTGTAAAGTGATGAGGTTTATTCTGGACACTATACACACTCTACAACACTTGCAAAACTTGAGTTGATTAAAGTCAAGTGTATAATAAGCGTAATTAACCACCTTTCACATGTTTTTGGACACAGTTTACTGATAAAAAAGAAATATGGTTAAATGTTCCAGCATATGCCTTTAAGATTAACTTAAAATAGTTGAACACCTTCTGGTGTTAAAAATTAGAACGCGTCCATTTCATTTAGAGTGCAGATAAACATGAAATTCCTGTCAATTTGACTCCTAATAAGTTTGGATAAGTTATACCGTAGTTTATGAGAATATTGAGCCAGAAATTAGTGAATATTTCTTTATATCCGTGGGGGTAGAAGTATGTCCATCGCTTCATTTCTGACCGGTTTAGCTATCTCTTCCGATCATATAACGGTAATCCTGTGTCTTTCTTGATAACCCTTTCATTTTTGTGGGCCACATATAGTTTTCCGTTGTCATAACGTCCGGACGTATATGGGATGGATTTATTTTCTCCTCACCCGAAAATGTAATCACTGCCCAGAAGACCCGCTTTTCATGAAATGGAATGGTCAGTGGTAGACACATTTGCACACTTGTCGTCTGTCATCCGGAAATGTGCACATTTCCTGATTTGGCCTATTTGTTCAAAGGCAAACCTTTATGCAGAAGTCAGTTGGCAATTTTCGTGAACTTGGTTTATGCAATTATGTGTACAGCGACGGGTACTCAAAATATTAAGCATGATGCCTGTCATCACAAAATGTGCATGTATTAAGGCTGTTCACGCTGTGACTTACTGTGACTACCAGTCTGATGGACCTTCAGGATTTACGTTGTAGGTCTTTTTCTCTCTTTCTCGATATATGCTGCTGTCTGTCCGCCCCTATCTCTCACTCTCTCTTTGTCCCCGACCTCGCTCTCTCTCCATCCTTACTCTCCCAGTTTCTCCCCTCGCCTCTCTCCGTCTCTCCCTCCCTTAACTTACGTTCTTCTCCCTCTCCCCTATATACTTCTCCCTCTCTTCCCTCCTCACCTCTCTCATCTCCCTTTCGCCCTTCTCCCTCCTCCCTCCTTTCTCTTCTCTTCTCTTCTCTTCTCTTCTCTTCTCTTCTCTTCTCTTCTCTCTCTCTCTCCCATCACTCTCCTTCCCTCCCCATGATTGGTTGCCCTGTAGGTTTTAGTTTATTTCTGGAACACTTGATTAATCACCAGAATTGTCACGTTATACGTATATGCTTTGAAAAATTAATAGGTATAAACATGGTGAAATCGACTAATACTGCTAATCAAATGAGCGTCATTTTACTGATTAATGAGTGGCAATGTGATATGATATTCACTCAAGCGATTGTCACCAGGATTAATCAGCATAATGTATTTCAGTACCGTTGCGTTGTGGCTGGACAGGTTTTATATATGCCGTGTAAACTATTATTTCTTGCATGGCTGCCGAATTTTGTGTTGTTGTCTTGTGAAATTTGTCATGTCGATTGTTAATGTACCGTTTACAGGCTGGTAGGTTAACTTCCTTCAAACTTTTATATTACATGCTAAAAACCAACAATGCATTTATTTTGGCACAAAAATATATGCAAATATTGAGGTATAATGTAAAATGTGAATATAATGTATTACAGACCCTACCTTTTTGGATAACTGGATTAGTAAGTTGCATGGGCCCCATATTATAGAACAAAAAAAGCCGTAAACTAGGATAAGTATGTTTTCGGAGGGATCATGAGACCTAGAACTATATATACTGAAAAATTCTCTTGAATTAACACCTTAGAGCGTAAATAATTCGCGTGTTAAGGCCAAGAAAAAAAAAAGTTTGTCTCAGAAGCGCATTTCGCATTTGCATTTTTCACATTTCTTCTGAGACAAACTTTTGGCCTAATAATTATTAACACCAACACCAGTTTTAACATTGGTTTAATCTTAATATTGTGCAACACTTTCTATCGTATATAAACAGGTTGCAAAAATAGTATTAGATGCATGCACTAATTTGTACATCAAACCAAACCCAAATGACAAATGACCATCTCTCTGACAAATTCCGTAATTTATCCCATTTAATAAGTCATTCTACTTTTATCCGTCACCTTTCAGTATTCTGGGAATTGCGTCCAACGTTCCTGTCCTTTTCTAAGACCTGGTGTAAAATGTAAAATTTAACAAGATTAAGTGCTACAAAATATCCACTGCTTTTTACAGTGTACCATGCACATCTGAGATGAATATATGCTTTAAGTTGTAATATAACATAAATTCGGACTAATGGTCATATGCATCATGCATTCAAACCATAGAGCTAGAAAAGCTATAGAAATAATTTATGAGCTCTATGTTCAAAATATAAGCCTGATTCCATATATACATATGGCAGATAATAAAGTAGGATGACTTATAAAATGCGACAAATTGCCAAATTCGTTACAGAGATGCTCATTTGTCATTTGGGTTTGATTCTGTACAAATTAGTGCATGCATCTAAGGCTATCTTTGTACCCAGTTTATAGATGACATTGCACAATATTAAAATTAAAACAATGCTAAAACGGGTGTTGGTGTTAATAATGATTTAACACGTTAATTGTGTACACTCTTAGGTGTTAATTCAAGATAAATTTTCAGTATAGAGTTATAGGTCTCATGATCCCTCCGAATCTCACTTCACTGTATATACCACTGCAATGTATATGCATTGGACTTGGTTTAAGTAATGAGCCTATATAGGCATATTGAATGCTTTAACAACAGGGCCATGATCAACGTCAAACTGAAATATCGTTAAGTGTTTCCTTGTAAATCTGTGGTTAACTCATATACAATGGGGATCTACATAATGACACCCGTATTGATGTCAGAGAATTTGTGTAGAAATTGTATTGAACAATTAAAGGTCATTCTGGGTATGTATTTATTGTTCCGTAAATTCTCGTTATTCTTATTAAAATGGGTTTGAGAATGTCAGCTTTAAGACCAAACTACATGTAACATTCCGTAATTGCATGATATTCTATGTATAACATAAACATAATATAACGTAATTCATCATTGAAAAGTATTTAAGGACGGACCATTAGCGATGCCGAAAGGGGGGGTGGTGGTGTGGTGGTGGTGGTGGCGGTGAGGTGGGGGAGGGGGAGGGAAGTGTCCAACTTGGTTCTCACCCAGGAAACACATAACATGACTTAGCAAGCCTGGACTCGGATTAGTTTTGTTTGGGCCCTGGGCTGCTGTTGCACTTCATCTATAGACATAAAAACGTTTTCCAAGTGATATTGGAATCCTGACATCCTTAACCTTTGACCTCCTGGATCGACGAAGTCAAGAGTAAAGCCCCATGATATACTTCCAGCCGCAGCTCGTGAGCATGCGTAACACTGGATCTTGGGTCAAAATTAGTTATTGGGCATACCAGTCGCTCGCTGCGAGTGGAAGTATATCATGGGCTTAATATATAGGGGCCCTGAGTTGTTACAGCAGTTGATTTACTAGAAGCATTCTTTTTTTGACATTTTAAACCATGAGGCTGTTGACCTTTGACCTTGGAGTGTTGTATCTCAGATTTAGGGGGCAGAAGCTATCAAATTTGAATCTTGGGGCTGTAGTATTCAGACAGATCACAAAGGAACTATAGTGTGAGTGAGTGAGTGAGTGAGTGAGTGAGTGAGTGAGTGAGTGAGTGAATTAATGAATAAGACAGGGAGGGAGGCACAAGACCATTCAGCAAAAACACCAATATTTTCACGAAATTTTCACGAATTTTGAGCTAATTTCATAAATGTGTCCGCGTCAGAAATTCACTTTATCTGACCCCCTATCATTTCTCTTTTTTTAAATTTGAAAACAAACATACAATGCAGACACTGAGTAGTTCAGTTGCGGATTTAAGAGTCAGCAGTGTCAGCACTGCTGACAGGGCCCCCCTAAAATATTTCTTTCAGGACACCCCTCGGACACTCAGTCGCAATAAAGTGCGATATTGCGTTGCTTCTTGACGCTATGACGCTAAAGGGGCCCCCACCTTAAGCTGCTGACAGGGCCTTTTTCCTTAAATCCGCCACTGGAGTAGGTCCCTACACTATAGCGGGCTTGGCTGTGACAATGCAAAAAATGAAGAGAGTAGAGTCAAGCCGTGTATGATACCACTTCCTCGTTGGTATAGTTAAGAGTCCTTATTCTATATAGGATTGAGTGTTGGGGTTATGATTTGGGTTAGAAATATATCTGCAAAGAAGGAAACAAAATCGCACTATCTAACACTTGTCAAAGGCACTTTGTTTGCTAAATCTGCCATGCATAATTATGAGGGAAAAAATCACGATATTCGTGTAGAAATGATGGGGTAAATAATTGCAGAAAGTTGGCGATGATTAATGTCATTCATTTAGGTTTTACTTTTCAGCTTTTAAGGCTGAGCGTATAAATCGTTTAAAAATCAGGAGCCCTACTGATTCAGTCGATATAAAGCCATCTCTAATTCTTTGTCGTGATCAGGCGATGCAGCCACAGATGTGCTAACCAAGAAGCCCAGATAGTCTAGCAGAGTCACACCGCGAAAAGAGCTAGAAGTAAGCTCCAAAGTGCAATTGACCAGGGACTATATATCAAAACCCCACCAAAAGCGCTGCAAGAAAGCATATTTCTCTGAAGAAAGGAACTTGCTGGACGAAATGATTACTAAGTCCAACATGCATTTCATTCCAACAACCATAGAAGCATAGAAAGTCATCAATAGCATCACTGGATTAACTTGTAAGGAATTAAACAAAACCTACCAGACTAGCAGCTTCAGTATGGGAGAAATGCTGCCTGCTGGCTGCATTATTTCCAAAACCTTCTCTTCGAAATAGTCTACCATTCCTGACACTGACTTTGAAATCACTCCTATAACCAGTAGTTTATGGCACTGTCAGTTATTTGTTAAATCAAAAAAAAATCATCAAAAATCAGATGTTGCATGTCTGTAACAAGTATGGCTATCCTAACATAGCTCACAAGTGGCAAGACCCAAAGCAACCTCATTGACATATATGGTTGTTTCGATCTATGGAGAATTTACTGACGTTTTGGTATGAATGTCTTTAAAGACACTATCAGTGATTTACCAAAAAGTGTTAAAATATTTGCAATTTGCAGAAATAGCTTAAAAGTGAAGGATAAGTGTGTAGAATTGTCATAAGTTTTTTTCCAACAGAAAATTTTAAGGAAAGGAAGAAAACAACAGTGTTCAAAGATATGAATCTCCATTCAATTACGTGTAGCAATAAGTGTCCGTACGGACATTAATGAGTAAAATATCTGATTTTGTCCGTATGAGGTGAAACAACACTCAATCATGCAGGCATAATCCTCTGGAAGTCTAAGCATTTTAAACACATCTTGAAATTTGCAAAATCCCCAGCCAGTGGTCAACTAGCATGACTTGCGCAATCACTCCTAAGTAGACCCTCCCTCGGGTCCACGAAAATGTTAAGCGACTGAAATTACACTAGACTCTTCAACCCATATCTCCCTACCTAGTGTTAATTCCAGGAGCCCTGTGCAATTCACGTTCTGTGGACAAGTTGGTTGGCATGGCTCTCTGTCCAGCTAGGGGGTGGTAAGCTGAAAAGTCCTCAAGGTTTTAGTTTAGCATTATCTTTTAACCAAGTGCGCTCTAAACCCAGAGACAGAGCCGAGACTGGGGTACAGTCTAATCCTAAGCGGCATTCTCGGGAAATCTGTGCAGGTCACCCTCAAACGACGTGCATGCGATGCGAGTCTACGTTGGAATCCTGTATAGAAGTGACCAGCTTGTTCAATGAATATTCACTTTACGAATTACAATCACAATTATCCGAACATAAACCAAACATAAGATGCAAATGCCATCTTTTACATTTCTTGATATACAATTATAGATAATTCGTTGAATATCATTTGGCTATGTTGACACGGTGTCATGTTTGGAGATTTTCCATCCTACTGCGAAACTCTCTGCACTGGCGAATGTCTTTTTGTTTCTGGAGTTTTGTCATGTTGGGATTTAGGGTGAGCTAGGGTGGAATGTTTGCAGTTTACGGAAAGAGGTTTTTGAATGAGTATATACATGCAAGATCCTGCGTTGCAAACAAAATTCATAATCTAGATTTTCCTGTTAATTTAAAATATTTTCAGCATATATTATTTCCCGTTAAGTTTAAATTCGTCCCTAAAAGTGTTGTTGTTTAAACTTTTAATGTTAATATCAATTTCGTTTTTATTAACTTTTATTGATTAAAAGTCATTCGTTATCGTTTCGTCTGGATACATATATTTCGTCTAATACAGCGCTACCCTACTAGCAATTTCGTCTTTGCTCAAGTAGTTTTGAATGAAATTACTTTTATTTCGTCCCATGTGTATAGGCGTCGACTAAAATGGGACACATCCATCAAAATAGGTCAAACTTGACCATGCATTTATTTGCAGCTACCAGCATTTCAGGTCACGAAGATTGTCAGGTTTTTTTGTTATTATCTATATCTTACACTTCATGTTTGTTTTATTTCTTTCACCAACATACCGGCTTCCTGAGTCTGTGTACATAAATCGGTTTTTTTCCTACCAAGTTCCTGAAATCTTCAAAACAATCCGCTTGCATAAGATATTTTCGATTTTCATGAAAACAGTGCGTTTTGGAGATAAGACACACCCAAAAAATTGCCTCAAAATTGTATGTTTTATGTTTTAAACATTTAAGTATTCAATACTTATTACGGGAAAAATAATGTTGTCAACAAGACTTCTTACGTTTCTGCACAGTATGCACACACACATTTTGTACAGCAAAAGAATATGGTTTATTACGTTATCAAAATGTTAAAGCAACAAAATATGCCAACTGATGACATCAGAGAGGTTGCTGGGAATATTTTTTGTTTGTACGAGGGTAAAGTATCTAATTGAACTCAAGAAATATGTTCCTGTTTGTTTAGTTTATTATGTTATCCTTGAGTATTGAATTTTACCTGAAAATTAGTCCTCATAATAAAGAAATTTTAAGATACATTTTACTTATTTTTTTATAAAGATACATTTAACTCACACCGTCTCATCCATGACCAAATTATAGCTACCTACTTAGCAACTGATTTGTGAAGGAACGTAATAAACAAGGTTTTCACGGGTAGTATATTTGTATTTCAAAAATATAAAAAATAAATTGAGAATACAAGGAAAAACATCATTACATAATTTCTACACATTTGGCAACAAGAAACATTGATGTTCGGAAGAATTCAAGCTGCTAAGTATTTTTTTCAATTTTTAAAAATAATTTTGATGTTATGTTTCGGACATCAATTTTCTCCTATTTTTCGATGTTCGAAGGCAGATATCTCGTAGAACATAACATGGAAAGTATGGCAAACTATATATTATCAAATGCAGCTCAACGGCAGGGTTATCAAAATATTCAGTACCGTTTTGTTCCTATAAAACGTTATTTAAAGTTCTACAATAGAGTATGCATGCCTGTTGTACAGTGTGAATAAAAAAAACTTGACCCTGATTGTGTCCGCCATTTTGAATTTTGAATAATATACATCTAACATACGTGGTATCAGCGGAAAGCTTATTTCATTATCTTTAATTTGCTGCAAAGATCATTCCAATCGGTTAAGTATAGGCCGAGCTGCAGTCTTTCGAATCAAGAATCTACAGTGAACTAGTAGCCTGATTTTCTTCTGGACACGGATTTCCTTCACTGAACGCCGTTCATTTCAATGTGAATCCGTGGACAGAGCAGAAAACCGACTACTTGATTCAAACGACTGTAGCTCGGTCTAAACCTAACCGATGTGAATGATCTTTGCAGTAAATTAAATATAATGAACCCAGCTTTCAGATGATATCAAATATGTTAGATATATATTACTTAAAAATTCAAAATGGCGGATACAATCAGGGTCAATTTTTTTGACTCACCCTGTATAATGCATGGATTTTCTGCATAGCTTAAAAGTAATCCCTAAAATGAAAATGATCATTTCCAATTACGTGTTTTATGCACGACTAAATCACCGTAATTCTAGAATCATATGCAATTAATCTCCATCAATAATGTACTGGACACGACATCTATTACGATAATTTGCATAAAACCAGGTAAAAATGTTTCTCGTGGATCACATGCTGTGCGTTTCGAAGAACAAGTTTGCCCATAGACCGTATTCAATATGACGTCAGCCGCCAGACATGTTGGTGGACAAGATCATTACATTCCAGGACTACAATACATTAAGCTGTCAATCGATCCATGTTTAGCGATTGCACAGGGATCATTGACAGGTGAATGTATTGT
>JAMKCH010003457.1:0-82580 GCA_023653785.1 Ophioderma brevispina | reverse complement strand
GCGGCAAAGAGATATAGATCACAGACGGCTTCGGTGTATGCACATGAATACACATCGAGTGCCTAGCTTTTGACGAGATGAATGGGTAATCGAATTAGATAATTGGAGGTTTTCGCGTTGTTTGTCCTTCTCTCTATTATGTCCATGGATAGAGTGAATGACAATTTTAATCAATAGCTCTTGAACAAATTAAATCCAGAAATAAAACCCTGCTAAATGGCACCGCCGGGAATAGAACATGGTACCTCCAGCACCAATGGGTTAAAGTACTCTAACGAGGGATCGAGAGAAAAGAACCCGTGAATCCCTAAACCGATTTCCTGCACGGCTAACGCACAAACATTTTTGCCCATTGTTGAGCATGCGTGGAACGGCCAAAATAAAAATCGACTGGACAAGACTAAAATTCTGACAAACACTAATTGACCTCAAAGGAATTCATGGAAGCTTTGTCAAATAAAAAAGAGGCTGTGTTAGTATTACTGGATTCCAGTGCTGCCCTAGACACCAAAGACCACAAACAGCTCTTACCTCGTCTAACTGAACGGTATGGGATTACTAGAAAAAACGTTCTCGGTAGGTGGCCTACAACCGATCAAGTGCAATTCGAGAGAAATTTGTATCCTCAAAAAATCTCCTCCTGTCACTTTAAGGTTAACTGAGAGTCACTAGTCGAACTTTTAAAATGAGAGCGAAAGTACAACATCTTTCTTTCTTGTTTGCCGTTTAATAGCTTGATGGATTTACACCAGGACCTGGTGTTATATATGCACTGTATGATTCAATCTTATTCATTGCTGCTTTACGATCACGAGGATATAGTCAGGTAGAGCTGGGTGTCGTCGGCCTAAACGACAGGTTGAACACCACGTGCAGTAATTATATCATGTGTTTGGGCATTGAAAAAGATTAAGGCAATAGGTCCAAGAACAGGGTGCAGAACTCCATAATCTACCGCCACAGGATGTGAGAAGCATCTTAGTGGGGGACTGTAGTGAACAGATCTTATGTGAGTGTGCAAATCCGGATAAAATTGTGAATTTTGGTGCACAAGTACTTTATACATTGATAATCAAAAAAAATGATGGAAGCACTTGCCACACCCCTTTCATGACCCCCAGCTTGGATTTCAAGGTCACACAGGGGTATAATTTTTAAAATGTTCCGATTGTGTTGAAAAGCACACCATGATGTCTGTCTGGTTACAAGGATTTCAAAAAGGTATAGTTTATACTACCTGTGACTTATAGTTATGGAATTATGGGGTAAAAACTGTAAAAATGGTAAAAAAAGTCAATTTTGCTTTGTACAGGGGTCAAAATTAAAAGTTGCTCCAATTTTTGTAAAATGTGGTTCAAATTGTTGGTTTAGCTAATAGAATGAAATATAGGAATAGTTTTGACTATCTTACGTGTCTGGTTATTAACCAAAATGGCGAATAAAGTCAAGAGCTATTGGCAGATATTGGATTCTATTGACCTGTGACCTATTTTGTTGGATAACATGAAAACTAAGCATAGCAGATAAAGCAAACTATTCCTTATTTCAATCCTTTAAGCTAGGGAAACAATTTGCACCACATATTAACGGAATCAAAGCAACTTTTAGCTTTTGACCAATGTACACACTAAAATGGACTTTTCCACCATTTTTACAGTTTCTACCCCATAACTCCGGAACTATAAGCCATAGATAGTGTAAACTATACCTTTTTGGAATCCTTGTGACCAGACGGACATCATGATGTGCTTTTTAACACATTCAGAACCTTTTAAATTTTTGACCCCTGTATAACCTTCAAACCCAAGCTGGGGGCCATTAAGGGGGGTTGGCAAGTGATTCCATCAATTTTATGGATTATCAATGCCTAAAGTACTTGTGTGCAAAAAATCACATTTTTATCCGGAAGCGCACACGCTTACACTACAGTCCCCTGCTATCTCTGACTGATATAGATTGTGTTCGGCCATCTTGGTAGGAAGAGAACAAAGACTATTACTCCTATTGGATTTTTCTCCTAGTGGTTTTAAGTCATAAAGAGCGTTTGTGTATATTTCGGACAAACAACCCTCGGGCTAAAAACACCTCGGATTTAAAACTATTTTCAGAACAATGCCCCTTCGGATCAAAAATTCTTGTATATTTTTCGGAGAAACGCCCCTTCGGGTGAAAGAACTCAATTTATGTTTCGGACTAACGACCCCTATTTTGTTTTCGGACCAATGCTCCTTCAGAAGAATAAGCCTTCGGAAAATCAACCGTTCGACCTTTCAGAGTAATGATCTTTCAGAAAAATTAACACTAATACTTTCGGACTTTGGGAAAACCTACCGGAAATATGAGCAGCGTGTTCGGACAAACGACCCTTCAGTGAAATAACCCTTCGGAATAGGCTTACTGTATTTTGCGAAACGAAACGAAACAGAACTCCCATTGGATTACACGCTTTATTCCGTCATGCATGCATACCGTGCTTAACGGAATAAAGCGTGTAATCCAATGGGAGTTCTGTTTCGTTTCGCAAAATACAGTAATCCTTCGGAATATGAGTCTATTCCCATAAAATTCACATCTGTTCCTTTATTCAAAATAATAAATTCGCACGGTTAGCTGAATATGAAAAAAATCCACATTAATTAAGAAAGAATACAAAATCATTAAATTTTATAGATTTTCCATTTCATGGAATTGGACCTGAGAAAGTTCATTGAAATTTTGAAAGTGACTTATCGAACATCTTACAGTTTGAAATTGGCAATGAAAATAGCAAGTGATATGTATGATATATAGCCAAATATACAGTAAAAACTACATGTTCACATTTTCAAACAGTTTTGTTACATTTTCCCCGTTGTTCTGCAAAATGACACAGGAAAACCTAGGTCTGCAATATATAATTGATTGTCTCTGTATAAAGCATTGATAACAGATTGGGTCGCTCAGTTGATTGAATGAGAGAAGACACAATGTTTTACCTAATCTACATTCTGTAGCCATTGTACTTGGCTCTGGAAACAGGTGAACGTGCAATTCCAGGGCTCGCGATGCTGCCCGAAGACGATGCACGGGGGAACCTCCTTTGTAAGTTAAATGGGAGAAATTGCGCAAATGTTGCAAAAACGCTTGTTTAGGACATTTTAATATTAGAAATAAATTATTCTTCTTATTTAGGAACAAATTATGTATCAAAATAATATAATTTGTAAAAGTATATAAACAAAATTCTAGCATTTCAATATTTGATGATTGGGGGCGATATAGACAGGAACCCAGAAAAGAAAATATTATTCAATAAAAACTTTAATAACGTGATATTTAGTCGACAATCCCATACTATCCCAAGTTAATGTTATATTTATAATGTTATAACATAAATACGAGAAACATATAGAGCATTTCCAATTCTGGTTCTTTACATACACTTACAAATAAGACAATAGTTTCTCAACATTTTCTATGATACTTTTTAGCCAAAAAACTATCTTTATAAAATTAACATTGTTGTGCTATTATAGAAGATAAAAAGCACCATATGTTCAATATATTGAAATATTGTGGTTTATATAATAATAATGATACATAACAAGCTGAATCTATACCCAGATTAATGATGTAGTTGTCGCGGTTAATTCAAAATGGATTTTAGTCTTGCCATTCAGTAGTAGCCTTAGCAATCGGCAGACTGAATATTGACGTTTTGTGTGTATTGAAATTATAGGCTAAGTAGGTGGTTTGGCTGCTTTGAGGTGCAATGACATGCGAGTAGGTGACGTTTTTCACCTGTGGCCAATAATATCGCATAGAGAAACTTTCAGCAACAGACTCTACCCTTTCTGCTTTTGCGATTTCGCAATGCACTTACGTTACTGATCGTAATATGGTGATCTAGAGTTAGCGAGTTGAATAACATGTGACCGCTTTGTTCAATTTGAAAGGACCTGAACACTGATCTCTATACAATGGATTGGAAACCTGGGCTTCGTAATTGAAGCACTGATGGCCATGTTGGTCATCCAAAATGAGCCCAAGCAGGTGGTTAAGAGCCGGTCATTTATATATACAAAATTGTTCCCATTGAAATGTGGATAAGCGACGTAACAGACTACAGAATGAAGCCAATTCAGTGAGCTCATTGTATTTGCACGTATGGGATGGCATGTCTCTAAAAACGTGCACCCGGGATACAACTTCTGTTAAACAGGTGTCTCTGGAATGGTATTGTGTTCGGTAGACCAAAATGCCCGCCCGTTGCTCCATTCATTTAATATACAATTACTGTTGGGTAGCCAATCCATTGTATAGAGATCAGTGGATCTGAAGCATACAATAAGGTATCGACATTTAAAATGTGAACATCGCTCACAGAGAGTTGCGTAATCGCTAGACCCCGATGACACAAGGACGATCACTAACGGATTATCTCTATTGTTGGTTCGCATTCTCACCTTCACGTCGCACCCTTTGTTATGCAAATACTGTGTATTTCCAACTGCATAGGATTCCTGTTTGTGGTCAGTCTGAGAGTGGCGGTCGTGTAGGACACAGGTCTTTAAGAGACAGCAAACTGGTAAGAGAATTAATTTAAAATCTCATGGTGTTAGCTTGAAGAGAAAATATGTCGCTGTTTAAATAAAAGCACTTTAGCATTGTGTAAACTGTATGACATGGGTAGTCACGTAGTGAAATTTCTAATAAAGAGTCCACATTGCAATTGGAACTCGGTGTAACGACATTGAAATTTTGCTTAACTATTTAAAATCTCATGGTGTTAGCTTGAAGGAGCAAATATGTCGCGGTTGAGGCTGCCGAATTCATACTAGGTGACCAAAAATTAACGCGGTTTTAGTAACGGGCCCACATTCTAAGGGAGGTTTGACTTTAGAAGTCACGAGGTTTTCCTTGCCCAGTGACGAAATGAAAATCATGGGTGGGTCGGCAGATGTTAAAGTTTATTTTGTGCTAATTTGCAGAGTTAGCAGGTTTTTCTAGGGTCGGTCGGGTCACGGCAAACACTTTAGTCTTTTTAGCCCGTGGTGTCTGTAGACGCCTGAAAAATACGGGTTAAATTTGCATAGACTCAATAAATTGACCCCATGGTTTAAAGACTGTAGTCAAATTTAACCCTAAAATAATTTACTAAAATGGGATAGTTTTATTTTCAGTTGGTACATATTTGACCCTGTATTAGGGTAACGAGTAACACAAGTTAAACTGCGTTGAAGAAAAATTCGGATAAGAATTAATTGCCAAACACTATGCATCGGCTGCGCCCACTATGAATCGGCAGGCCTCAAACGGAATAAAACTGCATGTTGAAAAAAAAAAGGATGTGTGTGATGGTGGCAGAATACTGAATTCATCCCAAAAATTCGATTGACTTTAATATGTGAATTAGTTTCTCACCAGTCGACTGCACTGGCAAAGACTTAAGACACTATCAGTGATGTGCTAAAATCAGCAAATCGAAAAATATCAAAAAATCAGATATTTTAGCATGTACGTACCATGTACAGGTATCCTAACATACCCTGCAAATGAATTAGACCAGAAGAAAACCTAATAAGGACAGAATCGGAGATTCTAGTCATTACTGTGCGAACGGACACTTACTACAACACGTCATTGAATGGAGAATCGTATCTTGGAAACACTTCATTTTCTTTCAATTCTACCAGTGAAAAGGTAACAATATGAGAATTCTACAGAATATCTTTCACTTTGAAAGCGATTTCCTGCAAGTTTCAAATATTTTTCAAATCACTGAGCGATGTCTTTAACGATTCCAGATAGGATTAAAACGTTTTTCCACTGAGGATGCTTAAGCAAGGATTAACTTGTCATGTTTTGGTTTCACTTTCCGCCCATTTCTGGTACCTTAAGACTCCACTGCATTTACGGTAAGATATTTCGAACAAAGTTTTTACTAATTCTGAATCCGATGGATGCCAGACGAGAAACGTGAGCATTTTTGTAGAAACGCAAAAATTCAAATGGCCACCAAAACACAAAACATTCATGTTATACTCGATTCGCGCTGATATAGGGACAACCTGTACTTTTTTTATGGGTGAGAGCTGGTTGTGAGGGGCGATCAGCAATTAAACTTTGAAGAACTCCTAGTCCGTGTGTTAATACTGTGTGATCTGCGGTCAATACAATGTGCAGTGGTCACTAAACATAGAGGGTCACTGGTAAAAGTTACGGTCGTTAAAATGTTAAATACTACTTGCAAAGGCAGGTGCGCTATTGAATCCTGAATGTGGTAACAATGGGTTTTGCGCTATCCACACAGGTGATACGGGGCCTCATCATTACTTTCATACGTTTCCTAAACTAATACGACAAATACAATGGTCAATACCCACTCATAGATGGTTAAGCGTACTTCTTAATAGGTGAAGCACGTTGGATAAAATATTTGGAAAAGAAAACCTTGGCCTAAACACACACATAAGTCGCCTCAATTAAACTTTTGTTTAAAGAATTCGAGGAATTTCTTTGTCAGTCTACATTTAGGAACAATGCACCATAGAGTATAAACATGTGCTCAGTAGACTTACAATTTTTTTTCAACTTATGGCTCCACGAGGATACAGTGAAATGTGAAGAATATCTTAATAAATCTGTACAAAACCGTTTAAAGTTGAATTAAGAAAAGTACAGTAAACCAAATTTATTTTTTTACTTGGCCCTTTTCCATTCAAGTCACTTTCTATTGTTAGGCAGCGAAGCGACTTCTTGGAATATTAAAATTTTTCTTCCCTACTTCACCTAATGGATATGACCCAAAACTTTCCCCAGCTCCTATATTAGCGCGAATCGAGTATAATCAAGTTGTAATTTTTCAGCCTCTCATTAAAACATTCAAGGTGACCTATTTACATAAGATCCTGGTATTCTGCCACCACTTAAAATTCGGCACCTTTAACATGCGGTTTATTCCGTTAACGTTGCCGAATTCGTAGCCTGTGGCAGAATACTAAATTCTTTGCAGATCCTGTAACCACGCAATCAATTCATTATGGCTGGCAATACAAGAAAGTGTCTGATCGTGATCTACTTTTGATTGCAGTTTTTGGTATTTACCCTGGTGTTTTGACAGTCGAGAAATTAAAACCTTAAGAAATATTTTTAAAAATTGTGATTATATATTCCTTCATTATAGCATCCAGGATGGCTTCCGATACTCTAATGCCTCTAAGTGATTTAAGGCGTCTACACCTACTTACTGATATGTTTGTAATAAGTCAATCGGATCAGTTTACATATCATTAGGTAATCAGAGCAATCGATACATGTAAGATTCCATCCAAGATGGGTACCAATATGGCCGTAAATGGCCCTTACTAAGCGGCGAAAAATCCGATCACTAATAGTCAAGAGATATGCATCTCCTTGGTTTTGGTAGGTTTTAGGCACCCTTAGGCATCCATATTGGGATATTTGATGAATAACAACTCAAAGACACTTAAAGGAGATCATCACGCTACGCTTTGCTTATTGTTCTCGCCGGGTTGATGTGAGCGACCATGTTGCCAACGAATAAAGCAGGTGTTGATGGAATTTTAGAATTTTAGCGGATTATATAGTGTCTCACAAAATGTCATTGTATTCAAGTTTTTAAAAAGTGGGACTAAAAATGTCGACCGAAACGCTATTCAGCATGTAATGCTCGAGTAGAGCCATTCATATTAGAGTCCCTTAATGCCACATGCTATACAATCACTTGAAATTACCCGCGTAAAATCAATTGAGACCTTGAATGCGTACATTTGAATGACACTATTTTGCTATCTAGCCAGCTGATCGGTGATATGGGACAGGTGGGACTTCAATTAGTTCTACTCTTCATTGGGATACTGTGGTAAAATCTTTACATTCGAAGTGAGGCCTACTCGTTATTTGTATTGAGGTTAATCTGTGAAGTAGTTATTTCTTTATTGGAATATAATCACTGCAGATATGCGTCGATTCAAAGGCATATAAACCTATTAGACACGTTAGATACTCAAAAGTAAATTTGTTTTGACAATCATCATGGGACAAACTATAGACATGACGTAGCAATGGCCGTGAGATTATTGGCAACATGGATGCGCCCATCAGTTCCCGATTTCATTTTTGTCTTCTAATTACCTAATTAATTTATTGTAATATCAATGTTTTATAAATTCGGTTTTCAACATAATTTATCACATATCATCGGGTGTATTACATAGTGACGGATGTTGAATTTTTATTATTTTTACGAAATTAAGGGAAATGATACTAAATACCAAAATCCTCAAACATGCCAAGTGCCAAACCTTGCAAGTACTGCATTAATTAATAATCTTAATTAGAAATTTTGCAATTTTGACGTATGTTGCATAACAGATGTTGGTGTATTACTTAGTGACGGATGTTGACCCCTCCTGTCAAGAAGTGTATACTTGATTTCCCACAAGGGCTTTTTAAATACTTTTGTTAGTAAATATTCTCATCTTAAATTTATAACTGACACAAGCAAAATATTTAATTTATAAATATCGATATTAGTAGAAATTTATATTATATTTACAGTTCAAAGCGGTGAATCGCGGCAATCCGCTCAACATCCGTCATTATGTAATAACCAAATTGAGCAAATTCGCGAAGACGTACGTTGGTTTGACGGATGTTCAGAAAACGCCGATTGTTGTTTTCCATAGTGACAGATGCTGAATAACGCTTTAGTATAGGGAAAATCCAACATCCGTCACTATGTCATGAACATAATCGCCGATTTGCGTATTTTTTGGTGTGACGGATATGATGGTTAACTTTTCCAATGTATTACATCCATTTTTATCAAGTAAGAATTCATGAATCTTAGCTAAAATAATTTTCCAGTTAATTTCGTTTCTTAATCGGATTTGATGTTTGAATCGTATGTGGGGATGTGTACGGACCCTCTGGAGTTCGCGATTTTTCAAATGCGATTTTCTCACAAACCAAAATTCGTATTTTGTTTAACATCCGTCACTATGTAATACACCCGACGATATATAAACTAAAAATTAGCGTGTTATGTCCCTTTAAGATAGCCTTTCGGAAGTGATAATCCAACTAAAAACCATAAAAATATATTTAGCGTACAGCAAGAATGAATTACTGGCCTTTACTGACATTTGCATTCATGTGGAACGCTCATCTTCGATGCCATCTTGCAGATATCAATCACTTCGATTATGTTATGATATCCTAACACTATTATATAAAACTGGGGAGTTTGATAGGATTCGTACCTTAACACTCAAGTAACCGGGGGGTTCCTATGGACACCAAAATTTGTTTTCGCGCTGGCCGCTTTACGCGTGGGTTTTTGCGCCTTATTTCTTTGTAATTGTCCGACTTTTAAATGAGATTTTATACCAAAATAATTAAAATCGGCCAAGCCGTTAATGAGTTAGTGGAGTCAAATGGAACCCCCTCCCCCTTGGGCACTAACGGAAGTCATGTGAGAATATTTTTAAAAATCAAAGAACCAAAGCGATTTTTTTTTGCTGATATAAGTTCACACATACATTTAAGTAACATTAAAATTAACCTTTATGTGCTGAAAAAAATTTCATAACGGACGTTGCTAAACCGTTACTGTACAAACTCTATGGAAAAATGGCGTGTATTTTCCAACGCCCGTAAAAAATACAGGATTCCAAAAAAATGCTGGTTTTGTGTTAAATATGTTATTTGGGTCTTCTAAAATTTATATCAACATAAAGTAAGTTCAAAATGTTTGATGTAAGCGCAAGACTCATTTGAATTTTTCTTCTTTTTGACTCACTTTTCGGGTGTTTTTGAACTGATTTTTGCCCATAATTTGCAGCCCAAATAACAAATATAATTTTGTATTGCCGATTTGGGGTTGTCTTATGACCCTTCACATGTAGTATACATTTCGTGCAAAAATTCCCTTGGGAAAGTGGGTACCCTGGGGGTCCCATGGAACCTCCCCCCCTTGGGCACTAACTGGAGTGAAAACCCCTTGGTCAATTAAGTGTTAAAAGGAAACATATCACTCGGGGTTAGGGATGATATGGCACTTTCAAATTAATTTTAGTTGAAAAATAACCATATTTTGTTTAAAACGTATGGTATTTAATTTATGCTTAAAATCCCCAGGTCGGAAAATGTAGGTGTAGGAGTGTATGACCAGAATGAAGATTATAAATTTTTAAAAAATCTAGAATAGAGCAACAAATGATTGCAATTTTTGAAGTTTCAGAAAGTTAATAAAATTTCATGCTGAAAATCCTGAACATTATCAGACAGGTGTTTTACTGAAATCGAACAAATGTTGCATGAATGGATACTTTAAATTTGGTAATTTTGTGTTTTAAGCGTAATGGTTTAAATCAGCGCAGTTTTCCCTCGCCATTGAAGATGCAAGTATAATGGATCAGTGTCGCATGTTTAAAAGCACTCAGTGATTTGCTTAATGAGAAATCGAAAAAATCAAATCAGATTTTTGCATGTCTGTAACAAGTATAGCTATCCTAAAATACCCTGCAATGTTTAAGGCTAAAAGCAACCTTATAAAGACAAATCGATATCTTGGTCATTACTGACGGTAGGGATAGGTGCATCACTAATAGTGCCTGTAATGTAACTTATCCCTTTTATTTCATAGCAACTCGCCAAAGTCGGTGTCGATGTATGATCAATAACTTTCAGGTTACAACTAGTAAATTTTAATGAAATGTTTAAAAAACAAAATGATTTTTTTAAGAAATTAAACTTTTTCAGTTAAAGTTCCTATATTTTACATAGTTTGGAATGTTCATCAGATCTAATCGGAATAACACAAAAAAAACGACTTTCTATTAATGGATGTTGCGAAGACGCTCTTCATAGGAATATTTTTAAAATTTTTGCCAAAACGTGTTTTTCACCAAACCTTTGCAAAATAAGCATGTTGTACAGCCCTTAGTAACGATGTCCAATGACATTTTACCATTTTTAATCTTAACATTTATGGCGCCACCATCCAGGTTTAAAGCATTGACCATAACGGGTCTTTCAACCAAATTGTCCCGAAACGCGCCTTTCACAACCTTATACGCTCCACATCACCGATACCTTTGAGGTAACATATCAAGCGTTCTAGTGATACAGTTGCTCTGAAAAGGTGATATTATAATTATGTAATCAAGCTTTACGAAATATTGAGAAATTTTAATTGAATTGTAATTAATCTACCGCTATATAGATGACGGAATTTAGACTGGTTGCCCACATCTCGATAATCGTCAATTTAAGATCTTTTTCAGAATGACGATTGGTCTGGACAAAGGAACCACAACCGGTTGTCGGATGACTGCGATAGTGTCGATGGTAGAACGATGATTGTTCATTATCGTCTGATGTCATTTCCGGTCTCACCGACGTATTGCATGCAGCATCTTCACTACAACCATCAAATTGCATTAGAAGACCTACAAGAGGTTGGTGACGTCATCATAGGACAATTTTAGTAACGTTCTGTGAAAGTTTCCGTGATTTGAACATGGGCACAAGTTTATACACATCTGTTTTTGTTAGCACACCGTTTACATCCAGCTTCATCAAAAATCAACGGACCCGTACCCACACAGAAGATCTATTACGGTTGAATTCTGTCGTTTACACCGCGACATTATATTGGATTGATATTCTCAAACTAACCAACCCAAAGGGCTCAATTCCCACCATAAAAACCTACTCCTTTTCTGCTGGTGTCCATATCCGCCCTATCTGTTTTTACGTAGTGTTTTTAGTTATCCAATCATAGTCATCTTTATTTGTCAGTGTTTGACAACTATGCCTTTTTATAATTTGTTCCTTGGTTAGCTTTTTTATTATAACAATTGTTTTCCTGCTTGAAAAGCGCTGGTGTACAGAGCGAAAGCTTGGCGACGAAGTAGTTAAGCTGTACTTCGTACCATATATGCAATTTACCTGCAGCGTTAATCTCTTGGAGATCCTACTTACAATTTCCAAACATGTTCCGTTCGTCGCATCTTTGGCATATATATATCTCAATCTGCAGACAGTACCGTTTCGAACTTTGTGTTCTCATCAGTGCAGCACAGAGCTAAATGCAATCCACAAATGAAGTGAATGAATGACCCGTTAAGCCACTGACCATTCCATATATATATTTATTTATTATTTTTTTATTTTTTTATTATTTATTTATTTTTGCTTGTTGTAGATGTATTACAATAGCCCGTTTGGATTTTCTGTACGATTTTTTTGGTAACGGTAAACAAGCTATATTTGAAGAGCTCATTTCCAAAAGGGCCTAAATACACTTGTAATCGAAATTGAGTTATTAACAGTATACACATGTGTTGACACTAATTTCGCCTTCAAGCATACTAAATTCGAAAGTTAATGGGTTTCGACGTTTTGCCAGACATTTAAGGAACTTTCAGAGTTTGAAAGTTTGCTAATTTCTAGTAGATTGCCTAGCGAATTTACTAGACTTTACTTTCATACCACGGTCCAATAAAACGGTATTTGCTTTCCTCCGACGCCTTCGGGATAAAACGTTTCATCTGTTCCTGAACGAAATTCTGGTTTATCGAACTCTCAAACCCCACTCTTCGATTTCGCAATTGTAAGGGCTTCGCTTTCTCATTGCTAATAGTAGCCGGACAGTATTTTGATTTTGTCTGTCTAGTGTCCCCCTGATGGTTGTTTCTGTATTGCTATCGTCCATTATTTTTTTCATTATCTCCCCTTGTATCCAACCAGAAAGTATCTTTTTTTTACAAGATCGTCGTTTAAACGCTTTCGATTCGTATGATGTGATATAGGGTCCCAAAGTGGTCTGGGCAAGTGTGCTTGTCAGTTTAATACATTCATATAATGCTACCCCTATTTCTTTTATCAAGTGGTGCTTCTTGTTCAACTGTCCATTAGTAACGAAGCGTCAGTATCGACCGTTATTTAACACTTAAAGTGGGACTCAGAGAGTTTCGAAATATTATTTTTTTGTGTAATATGAAATAGTCACCTAGAACTAAAGATAGATAACAACCTAAAATGCACAATTCCGAATTTTGAGATGAATCGGGGGATTTTCGTTTTGACTTATGTAAACATGTATGTGTAGTAGTTCGTCCATAGGAGACTGGTGTATAACAAAAATCCGGATCCGGAAATTTAAAACGAAGTTGTGATTTTCTATGATGAAGGAATTCGATTTAAGCTTAGTATTTCACACAGTGATCAGTATATGGACAAGCATGGTGTACATGCAAAAAACACATTTTTTTGGAAATTGAGGCGCCCTCCTCATGAAATCTCTGAGTCGGCCCTTTAGTGCCTAAGGTGTTTCACTCACGGTTGGTGCTGTTGGGGGGGGGGCCACGGAACCCCCTAAAGGAAACCACTTTCCCGATGGAATTTTCAAATGAAACTCATACCACCTTTGAGGGGCATGAGAAGGCCACAGGTGCAATATAAATGAGTTCCGGAAATTAGGGGCAAATCATTGTTTTCAAATTGCGTCAAAATCGCTCAAAAAGTAACATGTTTTCGCGACCCTGCTTCCACAGCATACACATTCAGCAAACACAGCAAATCATTTTGATGTTTATATCTGCTCTAGAAGGACCAATTTACATATATTTAACACAACATTACCATTTTGTACATTGTATTTTGTGGGTGCAGTCGTATTTGCCATAGGTTTGTACAGCAATGGCGCGCAGTCGCTCGATGATGGAATCGCTTCTTAGCACATAAAGGGTTAATTATTTTTTCGGATTATGTAATTTTGTTTCATGCATATGAACATAAGCAGAAAAATATTTCTGGCAACAGGGTTTGCTAATTTTTATTTTAAAAATCACACTCCCGTTGGTGCCTAGGGGTGTTCCTAGGGACCCAAGCTCATTAACGGGCTAGAAATTTTAGGGTTTTTAGAAAGAAGCGCATCGATCGATAAGTTACACAATTACAAAAAATAGTTCGAAAATATTTTTCACGACTGAGAAATCGCCGAAAAACAAATCTTGGGTACTATGGAACCCCCCGGCACTTAAGTGTTAAACCTATGAATATTCATCAGTTATTTTTTCCGAAAGTGGTCTCTGGACATTTCCGGAGAAAAATAACGGTCTGATGAATATTCATGGTTAAACAATACAGGACAATTGAACAAAGGAAAATTCTAGAACACCTCAACCTCAAGTGGTTCAAATGAAAGAAATAAACAATAGAGAAAGAACTCAATAAAAACTAATTGTGAACATCAGATGGATATCTACTTGTAAGCTTATCTATCGATAACGATTCAGCCAAAGTTGTGATTGTATGTTATGCAAATTTCTTCACTGTTTTAAAGGGACAATCGAAAATTTTGCTCCTTTGTTGAAATAAACAACGATGAAAGAACAGGGACTCAATGCAAAAGCTTATTGTGATTGTCGAATTACCATCTGCTGGTTATCTAATACATGTATATCGACAACGAATCAGCCAAGATGATTCCGAATCGTGGAAATCTTCAGGTGACTCGATACAAAAGCTTATTGTGATTGTCGGATTACCATCTGCTGGTTATATAATACATGTATATCGACAATGAATCAGCCAAGATAGCGATTCAAAGTCATGGAAATCTTCAAAAAGACAATTTAAACATGTTATTTTTACTTTAAAATGGTAACAATTGAACAATTGCTACCGTATAAATGTCAGATTACTAAATACGGGGTTGAAAAATAAAGTTGAGGGAGAAAGTATAAAAAGGGAATTTCTGCCTTTGTTTTCTTTATTCGCAATTGAGTGCCAGTGATAGCCGTAAGACATAGCCTATTTAAGAATTGCCTAAGATAAGATATCGTCTTGGTTAAAACTGTGAAGGGGTGATTTGAACTGAACCTACTTGAATATCCAAACCTACCTACTAAATAACCATTAGACACAGATTAACCAGTCAATAGGATAATCTTCTCAACAGATGGGACCATTTCTAAATTAGATCAGGTTTTCCTCGACAATAAGATTCTCTCCAGAAGAGTAAACCTATTATGGACTAGACCTTGGTGTTAGACTCCTGCACAAGTAAACAGCAGAACAATTGGTGTTTTTAAATTAAGAAAAAACGTTTAACAGCGCTTCAATATATTTTAAAACCGAAATATATTCCCAATTTTACTGAATAATTATATAAAATCGGTTTTCGTTCTTATATGTAAGATAAAGAATTCAAAACGCACCCTTATGAAAAATAATGGAGTTTTGATAAGGTCTGGCTCGCCTAAAGGCTCGCCGCTAGTCGGAGTCCAACAGGCTCACCAGACCTTATCAAAACACCATTTTTTATAACGGTGTGCTTCTCATCCTTTGTATATTAATATCCTTAGCCATTCAGCCACAATAAATAACAGTAACATTTTGAAGCTTTAGAAGTAACATACTAATAATTAAAATGAAACTTGTTTGTTTACGAAAGGGATAATACCAACAAAATGGCCGACGTAATCCTCTTTGGCGGAAACATCATCACGATGGAAGAAAACACTCCAGATACCAAGAAAGTAGAAGCAATAGCCATCTCCGGAGACCGATAAAGAGCTGTTTGGAAGTATTGAGAGCCGTGTTCGGTCACAAGGGTCCAACACACAGGTCTCTTTCTGAACAGCAAACCTGATCCAGGCTTCATCGAACCTCACCAACATGGCTATCATGTCTCCAGGTTCGGAGTATGTTCACCGATATCAGCAGTGCATCGTTTAGGTCAGGCCCACAAATACTAGGGGCTGTAAAGTACAGCAAATTGAGTCAAGGGCTATTGGCGGGCTATTACTATCAAAATTATCTCAAAGACTAAACAAGGTCTCAAATACAAGACAAGACTTCAAATAATTTGGTATAAGGTCCTCAACGATCAGAAAGGGTTGTCGAAATACCAGAAAAACATGTCAAAGGTCAAAGTATCTCACAGATTATTAAATAAAGTCTCAACATACAGTGAAGACGTCAAATAATTAATAATTATAAGGTCTCAAGTGCAATAGAACGACATTGTCAAAAAACACGTAACGTTCTCCAACTATAGAAAAAGATGTCAAAAGCAGAAAAATGTGAAAAACACGTCAAGTCTCAGCTAGCAACGAAAAGGGTTGCACTGGAGCAAGCTGTTCAATAATGGGTAGGTCCACCGTCCCTTCTCATGACTTGCAATAGGCAAACCTTGTTACACCGTGGTTAATGTAACATTTCTGTGTAATGTAATAAACGACGACGAACGCGTAATGTAATAAATTTTTGACGTGTTATGTAATAAAACGCGTAATGTAAGTTAAAAAAATGGACGCGTAATGTGAATAAAAACTTCGTGTAATTTAATAAGAAAATTGACGCGTAATGTAATAAAATTAACGCGTTATGTAATAACATAGCATTTTGTATGTTTGACTTAGCAGGATCGCTTAATGTACTTAGCCATATGTTTTTGCGACATCTGTGTGTGTTTGTGTGGGGGGGTCTGCTTGTGTGGTGGTGCAGAGGGGTTTGTGTTTTGTCGTGTGCTGCGCAATGTGTGTCCGTCGGCCTCGCGCTCGCACGCATTGTGTGCGTCCGTCGTTCGTCCTTTTGTCGTCCTTCAGTATTGATGATTCGAATTTATTTTTGACCTTAATTTTGGTGGATGTCTTCGGCTCTGGTGTAACTTAGGTCACTTTTTTTGGTTTACTAAGGAATCACCGCCTCTCAAAGAGGAATTCCAGGCAAACTTGTAGTGCCTTCTCATCCTTATCAACCTTTATTTTTAGAATGTTAACTAGAGGGATGGGCTGTGTCTGGGTGACCTCCGACGGCCCCACCCCACTGGTGTTTGGGATGGGAAAGGGACAACGGTACACATAACTTGCCGCATCGCAATTGGCGTAAACTGCTAAGTGTCTTCCCCAGCAGAGTCGTTGGCCCTTGGCTAGCTAAGGTTCAGAACATATCCCCCGATTGCTTGCTATGGAGGGGGAGGGGGGGCTTTTGGGGATGGAGCAACCTTTGGCCTGGTCGCATCGTAACTCGCTGGTGTCTTCACCTACCTAATGTCTTCCTGGTCGCAATAGGTTGTGGGCTTACAGTGACTTCGACCGTGGGTGGGGAGCAGGCTGGAAAGTGTCTCGAAATAGTGACCTAACCAGGGGCGGCACACCCTGCTCTATCCGAGCCCCAATCCCCCAAACCCCCCCCCAGCCCCCCTCCCATTGAATTGACCGTTTTGTACAGTGTCCTATGAGAAGGACCCAATTCAACCCCTCAGAAAATGCCTTGGCATCCCTTCTGTCCCCTCCCCCTTTGCAAGTTTCTGGTTACGCCACTGGGTTTTGCTATTCCGAATATGCAACAAAGTCGGCTATTCCGAGTATTAAAAACAAGATCCCTATCTAATATGGAAGGCCACTGTAACCCATTGCAAAAAGGGCTGCAAGCGGACCCTACTATAATTTTCGGAATCTAGGACCTTATTTAATTTTTCGTACTAGCGGGTCCTTTACTCATGTTCGGATAAAATTTCCGCGAATGTATAAAATTTTATTAGCATTACTCGTTTTATAACTTACACGCCAATTTCTACCTTACGCGTCGATTATTACTTCACACAAAAGAGCATAACAATATATTTCCGCGTAAAAAGTGACGTGCTCAATGTTAATTTGCTGGTTGTGTAATAAAGCAAGATAATGTCCTAAAATTTTTCGGATCGGGAACTTTATTTAATTTTCATTCGGACTAGCAGCGGGTCTACTCATTTTCGGATAAAATTTGCGCGTAGGTAGACAATTGATACATTACCCGTTTTTATACATTACACCGCAGATGTTATACATTACGCGTGATTTTACATTACAAAAACGAAATTAACATACCAATATATTTCGCTTACAAAGTGCGCGACAGAGTTTTTGAAAAAATCCACCTGCAAAGTGTTTTCAGAGGAATCGAAGGACACATGACCCCACTTCCCCCCCATCCACCAACGGAGTAGAGTGCACAAGACCTATACACTTGTGTTAACAATAGTTCAATAAACCAGAGGACCCCTTGACTGCCATGCTACGCCGGGGTTGCGTTCAATAAAATTATCCGTCAAGTACCTTATCAGGACTTTTTTCGTGCGCTACGTGCGTACGCCCGGATACGCCGGTGGGTGAATAGAATTTTAATTTGGCTGAAAAATTTGTGAAATTCGTAAGGTATATTGGTCCTGTTATTACATAACGCGTTAATTTTTTATTACATTACGCTTCAATTTTTTTTATTAAAAACGATTTTAAAAAAAATTTTTTACATTACGCGTATTTTATTATTACCTTACGCGTTTTATTACATAACACTCAAATTTATTATCTTAACCGCGTCGTTTATTACATTACAAACGAAATTTATTACATACACGGTAACACAACCTCTTGTGCGCATAACTTTTTGACCAAAGTGCGTAACCTGCTGATCTTAGTTGGCCCAAGCCCGTTGCAATACGCGCTGCATCCTGCAGATGCTTTTTCTTCATCCTCTTGGCTTCATTCTTGATGACATCCCACGGGTTCTCAATGGGATTACAATCAGGGGATCTTGCCCGTTCGTCTTTTCCAGATCCGGTTGGTGACAAGAGCACGGTGAGGTGTTGTGTTATCCAAATTAACCATGGCCTGTTTGCCTCAGACTGTTTATCATGCGAGGTCAATCACCACTTGGGAGAATCCTTTCCTCCCCGTCTGCCGAAACTTCACTCTCAGTTTCCGGATCGCCTTTTCAGGTACACCTCATAAAGGCAGTAGCTCGCGCCCCCTTTTAAAGTTTTTTCAATGCGCGCATCTTTAAACCTAACCCATACAGCACATCACTTGCAAACCCAATCCAGATAGCACGATGAACATGACTTTTGCATTTTAATCCCAAAAGATTCCACGGGTAGAGATTATGTTAATCTCTACGAGCAGTCCCTTTTCTTTTCGAGGTGATTATGTAACACAACACGGCACAGACTGAGAAACAGTCGTATTCCCCTGCTCAGAATTGGGAATGAATTGTGAAAACCGTACACACTTGGAAATCACAGTCTACGTTTCACTGATAAAATGTGAACTTTTTCCCTTGCACTTTCGTAAAATGAACATTTCATTGTAACACGCTTCTTCGGCAACTAATTGTCATTGGGCGGAATAATTTGCGCATCATCAGTTTTTGAATAATTAAAAATAAATTAAACTACTGTTTGGAGTCGACGTCAAAGTCAGTACGGGGAATTTTTTGCTGAGTGTATTTTGTAGTTGAGAACTTTACGTCTTTTTGAGTGTTTCCTCTGCACTTTACACCTTTTTCTGTAATTTAGACCTTGCGTGTTATTGACGTGTTTCTCTGCACTTGACACCGTTTTCTGCAGTTGAGACTGTTTTGACACGTTCTTTCGCTGCATTTGACACTTTTTCTATAATTGAGAAATTGCGTGTTATTGACTGTTTCATCTACAACGTATACTCTCTTTTCCTATGGTTCAGACCGTTACGTGTTGTTGACATGTTTCCCTCCCTTCTTTGAACGCCTTTTCAAGTTTTCATCGTAGGACCGTTCTTGCTTTTTGATGTTTTCTGCATATTTGCAAAAACCACCGCCACCACCCACACACCTTTTTCTGGAGTTCATAACCACTTACGTGTGTGAGATACTTTGCAGTAGTGCCGCGCCATAAGGGCGAACACACGGCTCACATGACGCAAACGTTTGACAAGATCTAATATCGTTATACCTTCCGTTAACAAATAGAACAGCCACGGGCTAAATATTGATTGTACACCCCTTTGCTCTTTCATACCTCCTACATGGATTCTAGTAATAATTGGGATGTTCAACGTCACCTTTTGAGCTTTGTCCAAATGCTGGAATTTCCGACGATATGCCAATCGTCCATTCAAATTGCCCGACGATCTAACAATGGCCCATGCGACAGGAAATGGTTTGGGAGGAGTAATTCATTTGTAGAACATCTAGTGCGGTCAACCTTCGGACCTGTTTTTCAGTTTTACCTTCGTGTAACCTGACTTTTTTTGTAACCAAACTCCCGAAGGTAAACCCCCCTGTTTTTTTCGTTACTGGAACACCCGATTCCTGTAACTTTGGGTACCAAAAGGATAGCTTAGAGTTCGTTCCAGGGGGTACCAAAATAGTACTAACCTCCCCATATGAACCACCATGACAGTTTATGTTTGCGGACATCTGATATAGGCCTGGGAACATGATATTTCGCAATTATAGCGACTCAAACACCATATCGCTAAATGCTGTCTTTAATATAACACTATCATTTCCATCAAGTAGTAAAAAACCGCATGAATCTGATTTTCCCATACCTTTTTGGCGCTGAAAATTGAATTGTCTCCACTATGGAAAGGGCATTTTTCTGAACATGCGAAATTTAGGCGTCCATTGTGACGTAAGCTAAGCATGTTTGGTACTCCATTTTTGTGTCATTGAAAGAGGACCATAGCTTCTATTGTACCCAAAATCACGTCTGTGATCCTGTGTTTGTGTTAGGCAGGTTGGTCAGTCTCCTCCTAAGGGGGTTTTCACATCCCCCCTATCCATCACTTTGGGATCACCCTGTAATCTGTACTATACCCGGTGTATGTTTGGGTTGTTTTGGATGAAAAGGAGCGGAACTGTCACTTAACATTACATTAAATAATTTGGTGCAGACAAAAAATGGTTTTAGCACCGTGGGAACAACTGAAGGGCGGGTTGTAACCACCCCCCTTCGGTAGAACCGATGGCAAGATTAAGCACTCCCCGAAATTAGGGCCTTCTGAGGTTACTTAATAGGGGAAATTTACCTTTGTCTAGAATTAGTGTGTTCTGAGTCTCTGGGCCTTTGGAACCAGACTTTTTACGGGTTAACCTATTTTGTGAACAATTACTGAATAATACTCACTTTTAAAATTGCAACCGTTTGGTCAATCAACTGAAGTAATCACTTTTGAATGTCCTATTTTAACTGCCATTAATCAGCCGTGAAGTAAACAAATTATGCAGCAGTTTCCGCGACATCATAATAAATAGACTCTCGACAATTTATATGCAAAATAGGAGCACCTAGGGGCCCTTGGGTGATTTGAGTTGAGGACAGAAGGTCCAACAGAGTTGTTTTCTAAAATGCGTCAACACAGTTTATAGTAGGAAATGTCTCAATCCTTCCTTAGTCCAGAGAGCATGCGTCCCAGGTTTCATTAGTTTTGTTCGGGTCCAAATTTTAACAGAAACGCTTCAATGTAATACGATAGCTTCAGTCCGTGAAGATTTCAAAACTAGATATAGTTTTGCTAATCCACAAGCGTATATTTAATTGTTCTGACATAATACTTTTATCATATACCTTAGGATTCTTGTTTAAGACAATATATGCAGCTTCATCACGTCACATGGGGCATCAGTTGGTTCTATACGAGTCAATTCCGTGCCCGTGGGAACGGCTACTTTCTCATTGGAATTGTCTTCTCTAAAGGTTAAGAACAATTTAGCCGGCGCGGGTGCCCCTCGTGCAAGTGTGGGCAGAATCCATCCAGGAGGGGAAATTCATAATACAGGGTCAAAAATGAAAATGATTGGATGGCTGTACAAAGGTACCCAATGTGTTTGTTAACCAGGATAAACAAGTATAATTGTACCACTACAACGTAGGGTTTATCGAGTTCAAATAAATGTCAAAGAATCCCCCCACGAAGTTTTTAAATCTTAATATTCTCCCATTCCTTTAAATAGGCTAAATGTTTCATCTGTCCTCAAAGACTGCAGCAAAAACCTTTTGCACCATCTAACATTTTTAAATTTCGGAGATCAATAGTGGTCAATGGGGTTGACCTTGTCGGCATTTATCTCGATAAATACAATGAGACCAACTTATGTTGCAATCCCTGTGGAAATACCCTGGAGCTAGCACCCATTTGTATCCACACATCCTCAAGTACAAAAGGTTTGAGTGTTAAATTGTTGACGGCTGACGAACCCAAACGCTGAATTCTTAGTGCCGCTGTGGTGCCTTAGTACTAGGGGCCAAACAAAGTGGTAGGGAGGCAAACTTGTAATTTCATCTTGTTGAAACCACCATGTTATGTGTTCTAAGCATAGGATTCCAGAAAAAGGTATAGTTTTAATATGTACAACCTACAGGTTTTAAGAGTAAGGCTACAAAACGCCAAAATCATAATAAGGTTCACATTTAGTGCAGGGGTAAATTTTAAAGTTACTACTACTTTACTACTTCCGATTATGGATAAAAAATGGTGCATTATTGGTGGAGTTCATAGATTAAAATAATGAATATTTTGACTCGTTAAATGTCTTAGTTTCCGATGTAGGGGGCACATTAGGTCAACGTCCATTGCATTCAATGAGGCGCTTGATCTTGTACCCCCCTACTTTCTTAAGCAACATTTGAGACACTCAAACTATTCCTTAATTATTATCCGATGCCTCCACAATAATTTGCACCATTTTTTTATCCAAAATCGGAGCGAGTGTAAAAGTTGACCCCGGATCCAACGGAAATTGACCTTAGTATTGAGTTTGCGGTGTTTTAGCCGAGAACTCTGAAACTGTAGGCTGTACACATTACACTATCCGGGTTTCGGAGCCGTAAGTGAGACACGGGAACATGATGTTGCGTTTCAACATGATTGATCGAGGTACAAATGTGACCCCTGTACAAACGTTGGCTTGGGCCGCCGCTCCTAAGCACCACTGGCGGACGGAAGAATCACGTATTCAGGGTGTCCGGTCAGGCGGTCACAGATGCATCACTCAAACCGTTGGACTTGAGATTGTTTACAAATGTGTGCTAGAGCTCCTGGGTTTAAAGGTTACATATGAGACCTTTTTTAAAAGAATCGGTGCAATGTAAAGATTGACCTTGGGTGATACCTTTGACATTGACGATTTTTCTCTTACATCTCCATAACCATAACTTGTAAGTATAACTTTGGTTCCCTTTGTACTGTATAAGCCATTTTTTTCATTTTTGACCTGTAATTATGACCCCCCGGATTCCGCTCACACTTCACTAGGGGCAACCCCCCTAAATTATGTTCATAACCTTCATAGTAGAAGGCACTTCCACTGATAAAGCTGTTCTCGTGCTCACGAATTGCTCCAACTGATGGGGTATATTTCATTATTTCTGGAACTACCAAAGGACGTGCAACTGTTTTAATCTACTGGTGACGGAAATGGGTCCAAACTATTCCCTTCTAACCGTTGGGATCCGGGTTATATACCATACTGCAATTCCCTTAATCGTCCGGCTAAAACTCCAGTTTTTTATCATTATAGGACGTACATGAGGTCAAAACGAATGGAACCAAGAGACAACAATTGCCGGAGGATTTCCACTCAATAATGGGGCCTTTATTTCTGGGAGCTGGATCCAAGCTCATACTGATCTCCGACGCTCAGTCTGCTTTCTTTCTGGAACCACTTTTTCTAGTGTCCAATCCCATGGTGGTATTTTGGCCTAGTGGTCATGTGCCTGGGGTAATACCCCGGCGTTACAGGTAGCCGGGGGAAGTGTTACATAACTTACTATTTTGAACTTGGCTTAGCCATATCGACAAATACGGTAGAACAACCAAAACGAAACACCTACTAAGCGTTGCAAGGAATAACAGACCAATTCATCTTTAGAATTGCATTTACCTCCGAACGGGTCTCGCATGCTATAGTCCCGGAGGTCCATCTATACAATTCCTTTCCTTCCGCCACCTATGTATGGATGTTAGGTTCAAATGCTTAATCTAGGCAGACGTGGAAATGTGATAACCGCGGGTATTTTTGTGTATGCATATTCTCGGAACGTTATTATAATGTCGTATCTGAATGGGTTCCGCGGGTAGGCGTCCGATCGTGAAATTGATCATTTCCACTTCTCATGTTTGGAATGTGCCCTTAAAGTTACATGCTGTATTGAAAACAGTTACCAACGGACTCGAACCGAAACCATGCCTGATACCGTCCTATGGTGAAACGTAATATTCCTATGGATGTTTTTGATTCGGTGCGTCCAAAAATTTGCTTAATTTTTGGTAGTATGATATTTTCATATTCATTCCAGATTCTTGCGAAGCATTGACTTAATGCACTTAGCATGGCCTTGTTTTGATGCGGGGTCTTCTCCATCTAGATTTTAAAGGGTAAAGGATTAGCTGGGGTCATTGTAACTCTTAACCTTGCCCCAACTTAAAATGTGGGTACCCAGTGTAGCATTTTGATTTATTGCGGTTCCAACAACTGTTAGAAAAATAACGGTAGCATACCGATCCCAGCTGCCTGTATTTTTACCGTTAAAATGGAGCCCTCATAGAAGTAAATGTACTGTATTTTCGAAGTCTTCGAGCACTTTGAATTGACTACACAAAATGCGTTTTCTTCATACAAAACATCGTAATACATCAAGACTCTTCTTTCTCTCAAGCATAACGCGGCAAAGTCATCTTTAACCGGTTGCTGTTATTTTTTTTTACGGTAGAATACGGCCGCTGGGATTCCCGTGTTTCGTGGTATTTCACCATTAACAAACTCACACATATACAAAATACAAAATTAATATCACAACATTGCTATACCCCAGATTGTCTCTTTCATTTATCGAACGGCTCTAATCTGCCTATGCTATCTAAGGTCTTAACCATTTTTTCCTTACTAGATCGTAAGAATCCACAACCGTAGTGAACAATAGTCAAAGCCGTAGACGTAATCCCAACTGGTCAGCTTGTTGAAGACCCGTCCTTACACTGGTGCTTGAAACACGCCCCAATGCAATTGCGACGAGTGCTAGCGCTATCATGCTTCTACAAGTTTACGCTTCAGTCCGGTCTCACCACGGTTACGATTGGGGTACATGCCAATCCATCACTTGATGGGTGCGAGAAGTAGCACGATGATGTCCTGCCCAATTCGTCTCGGTAAGAGAGGTAGTAAGCGTACTTTTGATGGGGCGGTTATACATCTTGAATAACAAACCGTCTGTGCATACAATTACCTTATAAAATAAAGGAATGAATTGGTAACCCTGTGGATTTTTCCACAGGTTTTTATTTTCAGAACCCTATCTAACTTTTCATGTGCTCGGAGTTAATACATTCTAGTGTTTAGGATACTTTAGCCTTGCCTATATTGAAATTGCGGTTTCAAAACCAGATCGTCGAATGTTTTATTCGTATACCTCAACACCGACATTGAACATTAATGTTAGAAATTGTACAGCAAAAACAACTACAACTTTGACATCCTGACCCTGACCGATTCTCCAGAATAAACTTTGAATTGTCTTGACATCAGCATCCCCCTCCTACTAGCTCCCACTGACCATTGTAGGGCAACGCTCTTCCATTAAACTACTTATAGAAATTGGTCTGGGAGCGTCCAAATTAGTATTCGCCAAAATTCAGTACAGTGTTTATTCGGTATGACAATCAAAATGCCCAATATCCTCCCTGTACCACAAACTGCAATACTGACCCATTACAAGTTTATACTATCTGCTGGCCTTTACCGGATGACTCATGCTTCTAAGGATGGATGAGGACGCGAGAAAACGCTAAGCCTACAACCAGGATTTGTCCTAGAAAACTTTTTCTACAAGACTCAAACGAATACCGAGGATGCGTGTTTGTCCGCCAACTACACGACAACTATGGGAGGCGGCCTTAAAACTGGTTAGCTGATGGCTCTCCGCCACTGTGGACCGCTGCAGTTCGACGAACCATTCCTAATATGCCCGTGACCCAACATCTAGGTTTTCCACCACACGCTACCTATTGCACTCTTAATTACGATTACGGCTCTATTGACACCGTCAAAGGAACCCCTGAAAGGGAAAGCAATTGCAGTCCAACTGCCAACGGGAAAGGGCTTGTGAACAGTTTCACCGTTCTGAACAGGTATGTATCTGTCATCTCGGATTGTGGGAAGGGGTGGGAAGGCTCCTATGGAAATTTCGCATGGCCACCGGCCGCAGCCCTAAATCTTCTGCCGACGGCTATAAATAAACCTTCGAATAGTGGCCTGTTGCAACTTGATGGGTTTCTTTTAGTACTTAGTTCCTTTGTATCATAAATATACAATGTTCCCAATGCCGTTAATATGAAAGCCAGTGTTATAGGATGAAAATTTAAACGTAGTGTATTGACGTAAAAATATAGCACTTCGAAGGTCCGTGTTGTCATTTTCCTATTTGTTTTCCTATACCATCTCTGGAATTAAGACCTATCATGATTTGAAAAATTTTTGAAATTTGCAGGAATAGCTTTCCAAGTGAAGGATAAGTCGTAGAATTCTCATAAATTCCCTTGTCCCACTGGATTAACAAAAGGAAGAAACGGCAGAGTTCCAATATGAATTCCCGTTCAATTACGTGTTTGTAAGTAAGTGTTCCGCGGAACAAGTACGCTAAAACTGTCCGATTTAGTCCTTATTAAGTTGCTTCTGGTCTAATCAGTTGGCAGGGTTTTTTAGGATACCTGTACTTGTTACATACATGCAAAAATCTGATTTTTGATGATTCTTTCGATTTCCTGATTAGCAAATCACTGTGTGTCGTTAGTTTTGCGAATGTTAGCTATCAGCATCGACTTTAGTATCATGGATAGAGGACCATGCTTTTTATTGATAGTATAAAGAGTCTATGGAATTCTGTGTGTACTAGCGTTATTGGGATTCTTACTAAAGTGGGTTGTTTGGCACTCCCTTATCCATCGCATTGAATCGCTCTGTAACCTTAATCTTTACGACGGCCGGTGAGCGTTTCTTTGCATGCATAAATCAAATGTAATTGACAATCTATTAACTTAAGTCATTTGACCCCTGAAAATGTCATTAGTAGGGCGGATCAAAACTAGAAAGGGAACTCCCCCCCCCCCCCCCGTGACGACGGTTGAGTTGGAAATTGGGACGTTCCAGTGATGACATTTGTTGGAATTGATTTTTTTCACTCCAAAGAGTTATATCGGCGTGCCGAATAATTCTTAAAGCAATAATGGCACATTTTTTGAAGAGCGTTCCCCAATTTTCAAAGTTTGATTTTTTCCTACTGCGAAAATATTGCTGGCATCACTTACTGCTAATGAGCTGCCTAAATACTGCGTAGAATAAGCAGATTGGTAAATGATACGGCTTATGGGAGGCTATTTAAGCCTAAGTTATATTGTTCTACTGCTAAGAAATATTGCTAAGACTGCTTAAGAGGCTTCCAATGGGTAGGGTAAGTCATTACATATTGACCCAGGTTTAGGTTTATGAGATACAAGTGATGCCTATTTTGAATAGTTGGAATTAAAACAAGATCCAACTGTACTAGAACTTTTTTTTCTTTAATTAAAGCATATAATTAGCCGTAACGTGCATGTGATTGTTTTTTTATTACTTGGCCCATAAGGGCCCAATAAAGTACCCATCAAGCCATCTACGGCCCAAGTAGATAACCCACTGGGGACCATCATGGTTCCCGACGACAAAAAAAGAGGGCCCACATGGGCTGCAATTGGGGCCCAGAAACTTGGCCCAGACGGACCCATATTGGACCCTGCTCAATGTTGGAGGGTTCGAAACTCGAAATTTGTACCAAAACTCGACAATTTGTCCACTCGAAAACTCGAAATTTTCAACTCGAAACTCGAAATGTCACTCAAAAAATCTTCACTCGAACTCGAAATTGTCACTCGAAAATTTCACTCGAAACTCGAAATTTGTCATCGAAACTCGGAAACTCTTCACTCGAAACTCGACAATTTGCACCGAAACGTCGAAAATCTTCACTCGAAACTCAATTTGTCACTCGAAACTCGAAAATCTTCACTCGAAACTTGAAATTCGTCACGAAACTCGAAAATCTTCCATCGAAACTCGAATGGTCATCGAAATCGAAAGTTGTCACTCGAAACTCAAAAAATCTCATCGAAACTCGAAAATAAGCAACAACAAATTGTGACGTAATGCAAAGCATGTTGCGTACTCATTTTGGTGTCCATTGAAAATGAGGACCATCTCTATCTATTGGTAACAAAATCAAGTTGGTGATCCTGTGTTTGTGTTAGGCATGTTGGTACTTCGCCAGCAGAAGGGGGTGGTTAACCACCACATATCCATCACTTGGATCACCCTGTATCTAACTATTACCCCGGTGGATGTTGTTTTTGGATAAAAGGAGCGGAACATGTCAATACAATACATTAAAATTTGGCAACAAAAAAAGGGTTTAGCAAGCGGTGGAAAACCTGATGGGGTGGTAACCACCCCCCTCGGTAGCGAGGGCTAAGATAAACACTCCCGAAATAGGGGCCTTCTGAAGGTGACTTAATAGGGGAAATTTACCTTTGTCTAGATTAGGGTGTTCTGAGGTCTTGGGCTTGGACCAGACTTTTGCGGGTTAAACCTATTTGTGAACAATTTCTGAATAATACTAACTTAAAAGTTAAACCGTTGTCCAATCAACTGAAGTAATCACTTTTGAAAATGCCATTTGAAATGCCATTATCAGCCGAATGAAGTAATACAAAATTATGCAGAGTTGCTCGACCATCTAGAAATAAGACTTCGACAAATTATGATATGAAAATAGGAGCACCTAGGGGCCTGGGTGATTGAGTTGAGGACAGAAGTCACATACCGAGATTGATTTTATAAATGCTTCAACAGAGTTTATAGTAGGAAATGTCTCAATTCCTTTAGTCCAGAGAAGCATGCAGTCCCAAGGTTTACATTAGTTTTGTTCAGGGGTCCAATTTTATAGAAACGCTTCAATGTAAATACGAATAGCTTCATAGTCCTGAAAAGATTTCAAAATAGATAGTTTGCTAATCCACAAAGCGTATATTTAATGTTATGACATAAATACCTTTTATCTATACCTTAGGATTCTTGTGTTAAGACAAATAATATGCATCTTTCAATCACGTACGGGCATTCAGTTGGGTCATATAGAGCAATTCCGTGACCGTGGAGAACGGAATAATTTCTCAGTGGATTTGTCTTCTCTGAAGGTTAATGAACAAATTTAGCCGGGTGCCCCTCGTGAAAGTGTGGGCGGAATCCAGGAGGGGAAAATTCATAATACAGTGGTCAAAAATGAAAAATGATTGGATTGCTGTAAAAAGGTAACCAAAGTGTTTGTTACAAGGATTAAAAAAGTATAGATTGTACCACTTACAACGTATGGTTATTGAGTTAAAATAAATGTCAAAGATCACCACGAAAGGTTAAATCTTAAATATTGCTCCCATTTCTTTAAAAATGGGCTCAAATTGTTCATCTTTCCTCAAAGACTGCAACAAAAACATTTTGCACCATCTAACATTTTGAAATTCGGAGATCAATAGTGGTCAATGGGGTTGACCTTGTTCGGCATTTATCTCGATAAATACAATGAGTACCAACTTATGTTGCAATCCCTGTGGAAAGGTTACCAATATGAGACCATTTTTAAAGAAATCGGTGCAATAGTAAAGATTTGACCTTTGGTGATGACCTTTGACATTGACGATTTTTGTCTTATCTCCATAAACATTGTACGTAATAACTTTGGTTACCTTTTTACAGCAATCCAAGCATTTTTCATTTTTGACCCCTGTATTATGACCCCCGGATTCCGCTCACACTTCCCCTAGGGGCACCCCACTAAATTTGTTCATTAACCTTCATAGTAGAAGGCAACTCCACTGAGAAATGCTGTTCTCCGTGCTCACGGAATTGCTCCAAATGATTGGGGTAATATTTTCATTATTTCTGGAACACCAAAGGACTTGCACTGTTTTAATCTACTTGGTGACGGATTTGGTCCAAACTATTCCCTTTAACAGTTGGTATGCGGGTTATATAACATACTGCAATCCCTTAATCGTCGGCTAAAACTCCATTTTTTATCATTTATAGGACGTACAGTGAGGTCAAAAACGCAATGGAAACCAAGATGAAAACAATTGCCGAGGATTCAACTAAATGGGGCCTTTTCTGGGGCTGGGATCCAGAGCTCATACCTGATCTTCCGACGCTCAGTGCTGCTTTTCTGGATACAACTTTTTCTAGTGTCAATCCCATGGTGGTATTTGGCCAGAGTGGTCATGTGGCCTGGGTTAATACCCCGGCGTTAAAGGTATCCGGGGTAAGTGTTAAATACTTAATATTTTGACTGGCTTAGCCTATTGACAAATACGGTAGAAAAAACAAAACGAACACCTAAGCTTTGCAAGGAAATAACAAAACCAAATTCATACTTAGAATGTGGCATTTACCTCCGAAAGGGTCTTCGCATGCTATAGGTCACCGTGAGGTACATCTATACAATTTCCGCCACCATTTTGATTAGGTTCAAAATGCTTAATCTAGGCAGACGTGGAAATGTGTAACCGCGTATTGTTTTGTATGCATATTCTCGGACTTTATTTCAAATGCGTATCTTAATTTGGGTTCCGCGGGTAGGCTTACAGATCAGTGAACTTGATACATTTCCAATGTTGGAATTGTGCCCGTTAAGAGTTACATTCTGTATTGAAAAACGTTACAACGGACTCGAACTCGACCAGTGCCCTTTACCGGTATGGTGAAACGTAATATTCCTATGTATGTTTTTGATCGGGTTGCGTACCAAAAATTTGGCTTAATTTTTGGTAGTATGTATTTTCATCCATTTTCTGCGAAGCGATTGGACTTTAATGACTTGCATGGGATTGTTTTTGAGCGGGGTCTTAATCCATCTAAATGTTTAAAGGTAAAGGTTAGCTGGGGTCATTGTAAATCTTAACCTTTGCACCCAACTTAAAATGTGGGTACCCAGTGTAGCCATTTTGAGTTATTGCTGTTACACTGTTAGAAAAATAACGGTAGAATACCGGAATCCCAGCTGCCAGTATTTTACCGTTAAAATGCGGCCCATCATAGAAAGTAAATTTACTGTATTTTCGAGTCTTGAGCACTTTGAATGACTAACACAAAATGCGTTTTCTTCATACAAACATCGATAAAACATCAAGACTTCTCTTCAATCATAACGGCAAATTCATCTTTACGGTTGCTGTTATTTAACGGTAGAATACGGCAGCTGGGATTCCGGTGTTTCGTGGTATTTCACCATTAACAAACTTTTAACAGTGTAGGATTAATATTTTGATTACGATGGTTGCTTTCATTTAGCGAACGCGCTCTAATCTGCCTATGCTATCTTAAGTGGCTTACCATTTTTCTTACTAGATCAATAAGGATACTCCACAACCAGTAGGTGGAACAATAGTCAAAGACGTAGACGGTAACCCAACTGGTCAGCTTTTTGAAGACCCTGCCATTACAATGGTGCTTGAATTTTTTTTTTTTTTTTTTTTTAAAATCCGGTCGATAAGAGTTCAGAGTGGGCTTCACTCCGAAGAAGAGTGGCATTTTGAGCCACTCGGTAAGAGAGTGAGCGCTGTTAACCGCGAGTGAAGGTGTCGGGTTGCATTTTCTCGCTCTTTTAGAGCTAAAAGCCACTCGATTAGAGTTAATTTAAAATAACTCGAAATTCAGAGTGATTTTTCACTTTCATTTTAAGAGAGTATGCTATCTTAAGTGGCTTACCATTTTTCTTACTAGATCAATAAGGATACTCCACAACCAGTAGGTGGAACAATAGTCAAAGACGTAGACGGTAACCCAACTGGTCAGCTTTTTGAAGACCCTGCCATTACAATGGTGCTTGAACACGCCCCAATGCCAAGTGAGACGGAGTTGCTAGCAGCTATCAATGCTCAGTATAAGTATTACGCTTCAGTCGGTCTCACCACGGTTACTGAATTGGGGTACATGCCAAATCCATCACTTGATGAGGTGCTGAAGAAAGTAGCCGATGATGCATGCCCAATTCGTCTCGGTAAGATAGGTAGTAAGCGTATTTTGATGGGGCGGTTATACATCTTGAATAACAAAACATCTGTGCATAACCAAATTACCCTTTAACACTAAAGGAATAAATTGTAAACCCTGTAGGATTTTTCCACAAGGTTTTATTTTCAGGAATAATCCATATCTACCTTTCATGTGCTCTGAGTTAATAACATTCCTAGTGTTTAGGTATACTTTAGCCTTGCCTATATTGAATTGCGGTTCAAACCATGATAGTCAGAATGTTTTTGGATACCTCAACACCGAACATTGAACATTAATGTTAAGAAATTGTACAAAAACAAAACTACCAACTTTGACAATCTTGACCCTGACCGATTTCAGGAATAAAGACTTTGAATGTCTTGACATCAGCATCCCCCTCCTACTAGCTCCCACTGACCATTGTAGGGCAAACGGCTCATTCCATTAAACTACTTTGAACATTGGTCTGGTGAGCTGCCAAATTAGTATTCGCCAAAATTCAGTACAGTGTTTATTCGGTATGACAATCAAATGCCCAATATCCTCCCTCGTACCACAAGACCTGCATACTGACACAAATTACAAATGCTATACTATCTGCTAGGCCTTTACCGGATGACTCATGCTTCTAAGGATGGAATTGAGGGACAGCAGAAAAACGCTAAGCCTACACCAGGATGTTGTCCTAGAAAACTTTTTGCTACCAAGACTCAAACGGAAACCGATGAAAGCGGTGTCGGCAACTACAACGACAAGCTATGGGAGGCTGGCCTTAAACTGGTTGCTGATGGCTCTCCGCACTGTGGGACCGCTGCAGTTCGCGAACCATTCCTAAATATGCCCGTGACCGAAACCTTAGGTTTTCCACCAGCACCTACCTATGGCACTCTCAATTACGATTACGAGGCTCTATTTGACACCGTCAAAAGGAACCACCTGAAGGGAAAGCAAATTGCAGTCCACTGCCACGGAGAAAGGGCTTGTGAACAGGTTGTCAAAGTGCATGAACAGGTATGGTATCTGTCAGTCGGATTTGTGGGAAGGGGTGGGAATAGCTCCTATGATTTCTGCATGGCCAACTGCCGACAGCCTAAATCTGCCGACGGCCTAAATAATAAACCATTCGATAGTGGCCTGTATGGAGAACTTGATAGGTTTCTTTTATAGTACTTAGAGTTCCATTTGTATCATAAAATATACAAATGTTCCCATTATGACGTTAATATGAAAGCCAAGTGTTATAGGATGGAAAATTTTAAACGTAATTTTATTGACTGTAAAAATATAGCACTTCGAAGGTCCGTGTATTGTCTTTTTCATATTTTTTTCCTATACCAGTCTATGGAAATTAAGTTTTGCTGAAATGTTAGGCATATCAGCACTCGACTTTGTATCAATGGATAGAGGACCATAGCTATTTATTGATAGTATAAAATAGTCTATGGAATTCCTGTGTTGTACTAGGCGTTTTGGGATTTCTCTACTAAAGGGGTTGTTGGCACTCCTTATCCATCGCATTGGAATCGCTCTGTACCATATCTTTACGACGGCCGGTGAGCGTTTCTTTGCATGAATAGAAGTCAAATGTAAATTGACAATTATTAACATTAAGTCATTTGACCCCTGGAAAATGTATTAGTAGGGCGGATCAAAAACTAGAAAGGGAACTAACCCCCCCCCCCCCCGTAGACGACGGTTGAGTTGGAAATTGGGACGTTCCAGTGATGACCTTTGTTTGAATTGATTTTTTTCAACTCCAAATGGTTATAATCGGCGTGCGAATAAATTCCTGTTAAAGCAATGGCACATTTTTTGAAGAGCGCCCCCAATTTTCAAAAGTTGATATTTTGGCAGTTACGTTGGTAATTGTCTAGGAAACTATACCTGCGAATGAGAATGCTAAGAAATGCGTATTTATCATAAAATAGCGATTTTGTAATTAGAATTGGGATGCCAGATTGGACTTAACGGCAGAGCTGGAAATGCTACGTTTATGTCCGTCCATGACGACGAAATAGTGCCACTTCTAGAAGATAACCTCTAACTTGACTTGACTGAACCAATAAAACAACTAATAGATGAGCGTAGACACGTACATGGCGCTATTTCCCGGCTATTTCGCATTGGAAGTTTTTTTTTTTTTTTTTTTTTTTTTTTTTTTTTTTTTTTTTTTTTTTTTTTTTTTTTTTTTTTTTTTTTTTTTTTTTTTTTTTTTTTTTTTTTTTTTTTTTTTTTTTTTTTTTTTTTTTTTTTTTTTTTACTATTCACAGGTATAGTTCACTAGCCAGTTATCAATGCAACCGTGTAAAAATCTCAATTTTTTTGAAAAATTGGGGGCGCTCTTCAAAAAATGTGCTAATATTGCTTTAATTCAAAATTACGTCTTTTGAATAGCGTGCAGAGCATATCGATTATTTTGCAGGAGATATTGATCAATTAGGATCGGTGATGTCCAGTTAAGTTGTCCGTTACAAATTTAAGATTCAGGAATATTTACCCCGGGAATGTGAATTTCATTTCAGATCATCGCCCAATGCGATCCCATGGATAATCGTCATCGCATGGAACATTGTGGACTCATGACTGTTGAGCAGATCGCTCGAGCCGGAAAAGTCAACCTGGCCCTCTCGTTCTTTGTGGACCATCTGCGCTACTACGCGTGTATTTACAAGACTGATCTATTTGGTGACCGAGTCAACCGATGGACCCCGCTGTCAGAGGCAACCAAGAATGGGATCACTTGGACAATACACCAGGTACGCAAATGTTCTTAATAACTTGTTCTTAAGTAATTCTCGTTAAATGTTCTTAAAAAATGTTTGCCTCAAAGGATAAAACAAATTCCAGTCTCTATTAGGGATCAAAACAAAGGATATATTTGCTCCATTCATAACTTTACCCAAGTATCATAAATCCAATTTGAAATTGGGTCTACCAACTTTTCATTTAAATGTTCCGAAACACGAATATTGCTAGGGTTCCGCGTTTCGCGTGGGAGAGACGCCCTTCGAGTCTCACTCCTTGCTTACACGGCGCCACTCCACTAAGCCTTTTAGTCCAGACACTTCACTACAATTTTACCTATTTCACCTAAGTTGTGATTGCAACAGTCCATACACATTTTCCTTCAGCAAATTTGTTTTTACCGAATCTGGTATAAACTCACAAACGGTTTTTTTCATTAAAAAAACCTTCACAGGGCCTGTAAATTGGGATTTCAATACTGTTGCCTATACTATTGCCTATATTAACATTTCATGTTATCAACCACATTGGAATTTCAATATTTTTAGACCGTTTTCCATGCCTAGTATTGGTTGTGAAACCTAACAAAATTATAAAATGGTTCAAGTTTGCTTGAGGAAATCCGTATATTACAGAGCAAATATTGCTTTGTTCTAGAAGAGGACATCGCCCACCCTGAGCCGCTTGCACATTGCCATAACCGTCATGGTCTAATCTTTAATTTTACCGGTCAGAGCTCCACCTGAATAGGGCTGAATCCATCCCTGATCAATAGTGGTCAGCTTCCTCTGCTATAGGAATTCTGTGCATGCCTTTGCTTTTTCTGAAGCACGAGGGATCAAAACATTTTAAGACCCTAAAAGATCAACATTTTCGAACCTAATAACATTAGTTTTTGTATGTCCGATACTCCGCTTTTCCCAACCATACCATTTTGTTTATGAACACTCCCTAAGCAAAGCTGATTGAAACACTCCAAATTGTATTTTCGAACAAATTGCGGGTACAATTCTGAGAATTATGCAATAGCAGTGCAATAGCTTTTGCCTGTGCAGAAAACAATCTTAACACTTAAGTGCCCAAGCTAAAAACTTCGGCAAGTGCCCAACTCGGATAACCACTTTCCCATGATCACGAAACTAATACAAGTAAATCGGGGTCATGTAAGAAAAACACACTAAAAATTAAAATCTGAACTTGACCTTGGACCTCGGAGGCGGAAAGAAATTTAGCAACAATGCGTTATAGCACCCAATTTTACTAAATCGCTAAAGGAGGGGTGCGTTAACACTTAAGCGGACAATTTTTTTCATATTCAGTACTCACAGATAAAAAAAACAATCAGCACATAAAATGATAAAACAGATGTAAGAATAAGGATGAAATATTACACAACTAATTACCAGTTCAAATTTTACACTTCTTGGGATATAGATTATAAACCATTGAGTACCAAGGGTAGCCCAAAGGCCTCTTATAAGGAGGCTTATTTCCATTGGGGCCCTCAAGTGACAAGGGTTTTGCAAACTGGATTGGCCAGTTTTTCCACTCAGGATATTGTTTGTATGTATGCAACTTTTAAATACGCATCTTTTCATGAAAAAAAAATACAATCTATCGCCCCGTTAATTAAATAATTAGGTTGGGTCCATAGAAACCCCTTGTCGGTAAAAAAATTAAAAGTATTGGAGAATATTTTTTCTGTTTCAGTATTTATACAATTCATGTAATTTATAAACGATATAAAATTCAGTTAACCCTTTATATACTGATAGGGCAAAATCAAAGTGATCGCTATCTCCACGCCACTGTACAAACCAAAGGGAAAGTTACACGGCAGACAATGCCACTTACCAAAAATATTAAAAATTGACTTCATTTGTTGTGTTCAGTATGGCCAGATTGGACCTTTTTAGAACGCATATTAACTTGTTCATTGCACATAAATATTTTGTGGAAACGAGGCAGTGTTAATTTATTATCCCTTCCGAATTTTGCCCCTAAATTTATGGTTTCTTTGTGTAATTCGGATTTTATTGCTTAATTGTTTTTAACCAAATATATTTTCAGTTCTGTAGAACGTTGTGATAAATATAACTTTGTTGAAATGTCGTTTCGCTCCCTTTTCTCCAACAGGATCACCCAACATTTCCCGGCAGTGCTCAACCTTTCGCCAACATCAAGACGGCTGTAACTCGCTGCCACAGAGACAACCCCGACATCTCCTACGGTCCAGAATACCGCGTATCCATTCACGAGGCATTAAAGTCCTATACCGTTAACGCCGCCTGGCAGCTCCACCGTGATGAACAACTCGGCAGTATTAAAGTTGGTAAGAAGGCCGACTTGGTCGTGTTGTCCGACAACCCATACACGATGGATCCGTTTGAGCTAGAGAAAATCAAGGTCATTGAAACGTTCGTCAATGGCCATCGCAACAAGATCTCTACCTTGAAGGAGAATTTCCCAGGTTCGGATGTCAAAGTCATGGTTCTGTAAAAGCTGAACTGCCATCAAAATTATTTCGCTAGGCGACCCTTCAGTTTGCAAAGGAATTAGTATTAATTGAGAAATCTGTAATTGAAATAGGATTATTTTAAGAAACGGTACTGAATATAGAATATATAGAACTATAATTTAAGACATGATTTATGTTATGTAATGGATTTCTGAGTACCGTGAATGCATGCATGATAAATGTACATTGGTACCTTGTTTGAACATGACATACTTTGGTCTTCTGAAATAAGTTTATTAAACCTCACATCACTCATGTTTGGATTGAATTTAACGCAACGTGAATTGCCGGAACTTTGGATAACCCCCGAGTATCGGCTTGGGACATAACGAAGCACATGCGCATTAGCAACGTTGTTTTAGTCCTATTCTATTCGCACTATTCGCATGCTAAAGGTATTTAAAAATGGGCCATCAAATGGTCACGAAATCGTAATCCGAATATTAGCGTATTTTTCATATCCAAACAAGACTTAATTGATTTCAAGCAGTTCTTAGTTTGGCGATAAAGATCTGAATAATTAAGAAATTAGTAATTACCTAAATATGATGGCTTGATAGTACGATGTCGGTTGTCTTTGGCACCATTAGTGTGGTGTGGTATGTTAATGAAAGGTTCCCGTAGGATTTTAGTGTTAAAATTGGTCCCTGTTGAATCCAAAACAGCAAGACTCATAAAATGATGGGGTTCAAATTTTCAGACTGGTACCCTCTTCAAGGGGAAAATGTTAGTATATGGTAAGATTTGAAATTGAGTTAAACACGTTAGTGTACATTAAAACGCAATTTTGTCTCCATTTTAAGGATTAGAAGTCTGTATAACCCGTAAGTTTTCCGATAGTCTATGCCCTACTGAAAACGCAAGACAATCAATTTTAGCAAAATAAATCCTACGGTATTGCACATCATACCGCACTAAAAGAAACCATATTAAAATGCATACTATAGATCCGAATGGCAAGAACTTGATCCCATACTTCAGTTTAAGCTATATAGTTTAGGGTTACTTCCTATACGCCCCTCTCAGACTCATCACAACAATGCACTATTCATTACTGACTGCTACTCATTAAGCATTGGAAGGACCTCTGCTCTCGTGTACAATTTTAGCAACAAATGTATTTTACTGGAGCCCACTTATAAGGCTTACAATTTTCTGAACATTCTCCAAAATGTATCGGCTCGGACTCACTTTTGGAATTGTAGGGGAAATGGTAGCTTTATTTTGTACACTCGTCGCGTTTATCAGAAAGATGTAAATTTTTGGTTGAGCTAAAGGGTTAAAAAGCATCTTTCAAAATATTGAAAGTTCACTTCCAAATTTACAAGGTATTGAGCAAATTAGGTCAATGGCCTTATTCTCTTGACCTGTGACATCTGCTACATGGTTCGATAACTTAATCGAAAAATGGTGCAACTATTTAATCTGTACAGATATACGTACGTTTGTTTTAACCCCTATCAGCATAGGGATTTTGGCCTTGATGTATTACTAAAATTGCTGTAAGTTTTTGGAATCTTTGATCATTAAACTTTTCAAAACGTTTTGGTCAATTTAAATTTGACCGGTGTAAACTCAAATTGCCCATAGCTACCTGGTTCTGAAGGTCAACAGCAGATGTTCGTATTGGTTTGGTGGGCCCTAGTAAAATACTTCATGGTTGTCAAAAATTTAATATCTATGTAACTAACCTCTTTGAAGATGTAATTCAACGGCGACCAAAAATAGGTAACAGTCCTGTCAATTTAGAAATATTTGCACTCTATTGGCCTTAAAATGCTTGACAGCTGTTCGATAAACTAGTCCGCTTGCTGTTGAATTCCAAAATACTATAAACCTCAAATAGAAAATGCCAGGATATTAAGCGAAATATGCCTACAAAGTTGAATAGCATCGCCTCAAAAATGAAGCGCCGAGATGCAGAGCAATTTACCGTAGCAGCTGATCAGTTGTGAATAGTGCGTTATTGTACCATGTTCATGGAATAAAACTCAAATTTGTTGGCACAGCTTGTCTTCCAGTAAAATGCTACGTTCATTCCCCGTGAAATATTGATAATGTAGACGTTTATAGTTGTCATACGCAAGGCGTATACTTGCAGGTGGCATTTTCTTCGTCTAACAATCGCGTTTCACCCGCATACGCTCATCGCGTATGGCAATTAAACTTCTACTGTAATTAGTTCCCATTCCAGGAACAATTGGTGCGATGTGCATAGTGCCGATGACCCTACAGAATGTAGACCATAATGTATATTAATAACCGAAGTGGTCTTGTCCTATATAGGGCATTTCAGACTGAATAAACTGACCAGGGCATTGTACCAGTTGCAAAACCCAATTAATAAAATATTTCATGAACAGCTATACATGGAGTTTGCTTGAGTGCTTCATTTTAGTTTAGAATCTTTCACATGAGATTGTCCGAAGTAAATCTGGCTGGAATATGAATTGTACCTTCAACTATGCGCCGCGTCGCGATGATGGCGCCATTACAACAGGGCGAGTCGAAAAAGTATATACAACCAATGGCTGATTTTTTACGAAGGAACTCTGAAGGTGCAACAACAAATTTCAAATAACAGGTGTCCCTAAAAAAAGGGAATATTCGGATTTTTGCACTGATCTGAAGCTTTTTATCCAAAATATCCCCAGGCTCCAGCTGAAAGGATTAAGTTGAGAACGGTTTCTTTGGTACAAACTTGAAATTTCTAATTTTCTATGGTAGCAAATACGAAATTCAGTCAGTTTTCTATTGAAATATTTATATAAATCTCATTTTATTATTTCCTGATAAGGCTATTGAATGCTGTAACTGTATGGGCATATTCTTCGCACCTCTAACATGTCAGTAGACCAGGTGCTAACTTGTGTTTGTAAACATTGATGTCACCTCATCTATATGGAAGAATGCTGCAGATTGTAGCTTAAAGTCAAAAACTTAATTAACTTCATTAATAGGCCAGTCAAAATAGAATGAATGCTGCCTTAACCCAACACTAATTGCAACAGAATCAATTCCAACAATTGTATTGAGAATACCTTTAAAAACAACATATCAAGTCTACTAAAATCAAAGGAGTGGAACATATATTTTTAGGGGTAATGTTTATACAGGGGTCAAAATATGAAAAGTATCAAAACGCTTCGAAAAGTATGCCAACGTGTTCGTTACATTTCCAGGATTAAAAAAGGTAGTTTGCCATATCTGCAGGTTGTAGTTTTCAATAGGCGGTCAAATAGATCAAGGTCACAATGGGGTAAATTTTCAGATATATCCTTTGGTTATAAAAATGGTGTCAAATTGTTCGTCTAATGGTACAGAACCGAAAATATACTGGTTGCACCATCTATAATATCCGTTGCATAATTGGAACGCAAAATGCGACTGGGCTACATGGTCTATTGGAGGTCACTAGTCATAGCTCTGTAATTATATAGAAAGTTCAAACGAATTTATTTACATTTACTTATCTAGTGGGACAAATTTAACAGTTTACAACCAGTCCGATCAAAATCGGACCATTCTATGAATTTCCCCCATGATGACTTTGAACTGTTTTTTTTTTTGGAGCCTATGTACTAAACTATAACGCGTAGATAGGGCAAACTATACTTTTTAACCTTAGGAGTAGCCAAATAAATTGGTACATCATTTAAATCAATTCGAACATTCTAATTTTTTACCCCTGTACAAACGTTTCCCCCTTATTTCTACATGTTCCACTAGGTTGATTTTGGTAGACTTTTAATATATTATTTTTGGACTATTTCAGAGTATATTAACACTAAAATTGTTTCTGTTGCAAATTTGTTGGGTCAAATCATATAATTATTGGACTAAGTATTTTAGTCTTGCCCAGTGATGTAACCAGACTTTCATTTGGAGAGGAAGGCGCAGAAAAATAATTTTGGGCATCACTAAAACAGTTTGCAAAGGTGGGCACAGTAAACGGATACTAACAATTTAATTGTCCTGATCTCTATTGGGGCCAGGAGGGAGATGATTTTGAGTGGGGACCCCTCCATTGACTCCTCCCACCCCCGTTACCCACCGGTTACGCTACTGGTCGTACCTGAACCTTATTCCAAAGGACATCCCCGGATAAGAGGCCCTCTATAATCAGTTATATTTCACCATCAAATTTGAGTGGTTTGTGTTACGGAGATCATGTACGCAAGGTGGTGTTTATCTCAAATGCACTTCTATCAATAAAATCTGAGAAACTTCAGGGGCATGCTGTCTGGAAAAACAAAGCTTGGAGCATGCCTCCATTTCAATGACCATGTATTACTTAAATGAAGAAACTGGAAGATGCTGCATAGCTGCCCTGTTATGGAGCTTGCGAGTGACGCCTAGATGACCTTTTCATAAGCTTCAAAGGGGCTACACGAGGCGGCCCTTTATAACAATACCCAAATACCTATTGGATATTAAGATTTGGATTATATAGGCCTAACCAAGGGGTGAAGCCCATTCAAAACCAGTCGTCCGTGCTGGGCGCTGACATTTTGAATATTGCACGGAATAATTATTAGTTTGGGTGCTTGTATACACACATAATGTCAATTCGATACAAACAATCCGGCAAAATATCAGTAGTTGGATGTTGGGTGCTATTGGGTGGTTAAATTTTGTCCTACCCATGGCCACACAACGAATGAAATGACACGTCAGTCGTCTTGATTTAAATAAACCGCCTCAATGAATACATCTTTTCACCTAAGCGCGCATTGCATTATGGGAAAAAGTATCTGAGCACAATGATCCAGGTGCACTATTATTACACCTGGCCACCTCTAACACATACATCAATTTGTATCGCTACCGATTAGTGTATATGCAAAGCGGCACCCACAGTATGTGGAAAAGCGGAGGCTGATGCCATTGACTTCTGGTTGGTACTGTTTTATTTGTGGTCAGCAAAACATGCGAGGACGATGAATTCTAAAGCGAGTAACGCTTTACCTAATCTATATGAACCCTCTTTGGGCTAACGGTGTTAACGCCAAGCACTCTGGAATACAACCCAATGTACGCAGGATAAATCATGGCCATGAGTAAATAAGTTTATTATCTCTGAGCTAATAAAATCAATTCCTGTGGCGCAGTTCAAAGCTTTCTTTCAAAATTATTGTTAGGGAGCAAATACACATGTATTTTAGTAGGATTTGATGCCCGGACATGCATGGTCAGATACTGAACTCTTGGTAGATCAGCAAACATTGCCCTCTAGTTATGTGGTATGAATATAAAAGGTGTTTTTGGCAATTCCATTTAGTGTTCGGCCCCGAAATGGTTAATTGAAATTTCTAAATATGAACACTTCCATCCACTAGAACCAGAATGCCACTAATGTTGCTAAATATAGGCACATCCTGCAAAGCGGCATGTGGTTCTTGAGGGGGAAAGTATTAAGATTTGACATTTCAATTGCCCATTGAAGCCTGTATTATAATGGCACATAAAACGGACTTTTTGGGAGGAATTTTGAAAGTGGGTCTTTTATGGAAACCAGCATAAGGAAAAAAAAAACTTTGAAACCAGGTCGCTAAAAAGGCGGACTTTCAGTTATCCTTTTGTCATGAAATCTATAGGGCGTCATTCATTCCTTATCCGGCGCTGGACATAATGGAGCAGGGGGGATATGCTGCAAACCCCACAGATGACCGCAAAACAAAATACTCTTTGGGTTAAAAAGAGCGTGAAAAGAACTTCAATTTTTCACTCGGGTACTTTCGCTTTCACAATTTGATCGCCAATGATAGTATAAGCAGTGGAAAACAATATATATTTTTCTAGCTTGGAACTTGTTCGGCAGAGACTAATCACTTTTGTGCGTCTGTCCGCCGTCTACGGTATGCAAATGATCTAATATGATAATTGCTGTATCACTGAAACAGTACATAGCAAAATTCCTTCACTATACATGAAAGACTATCTGCTATTCATCTTTTGTGTCAATCGTATTAGGTCGAAGTGCGTGTGGGCCAATAAGGGCATTTTGTCATGCGATTCAATTAAATATTCGTAATTGCTGCATCACTGAACAGTCCCATTGGAGATGCAAAATTTGTTGACAATGGAGCAGGGGGTGTGTGGGGTGGGTTCGTTGCGGGTGTGAATGGGGGGGGCTGTTGGGAAGTTGGGTGGGGTGTTGGAGGGGTAGGTGTGGGGGTGGGTGTTATGAGGGTGTTGGAGAGGGGGTAACACGAGGGTTTCGATGCCTATGTGAAGGGAATGGAAAAATATCGGAAACTAGCAAAAACGGACAAAATGGAATGCTTTGATGAGGAAAAAAAAAATTGTTTGACAGGTGGTTAGCTTTGTACGATAGCACCGTCAAGAGCACTGAAGACACGTATGAGGCAGCAGCTTAATGTATTGAAGGTGGTGGAGCCAGCTCACTGTTGACTGGTTGGGGTTGAGAAGTCTATATCCAACGGTGAGCGAAAGGTGGGCACTGCTGAGAATGTGATCGCAGTCTTTGATGGAGAGCTACATTGGCAGCCTAGAGATGGTTGCAGCCCCCATCGGTACATATTGCTGTTGAAATCGGACCGACACCTGTGCGAAACGTTCAACGCGAATACCTTGCATGGTAGGTTGCTACCAGGTGGGAGTTCTGTCATGGGTGTGATAGTGAATTGGTCTGCCAATGTTCCATGTCTGTAGAAAGTTGAAAGAAGAGCTGGAGAGTTTAGCTGCGTACCGACGCTAATACGGACTTTGATCTATTGCAACACAAATTGTAAGCGTCTAGGAAATATTTCTGAGCCAAATGAGAATGAAATGCAATTTCAGATTTTGGCCAAGGGCCAAGCTGTTTGACTTTTCCGTGCATTGGTATAGCGCTATACAAGTTAACCAACCAAGGTTAATTTGATTAAGCAGTGGCGCGCTTTTCAATATGATCTAATGAAAGGACATCGCCGGATAAGGAATAAAGGAATGCAACTAGAGTTTCATCAAAACTAATGAATTTGAAACGTTTCGCATTACAAAGCGACATACTCAAAATTTGCCCTTTTTCTGGTATAAAAAAATCCACTTTGCATGAATTCCCCAAAAGTCGCTTTTATGCAAAATTATAACACAGGCTTCAGTGGGTAATTGAAATTTCCAAATATGATCCCCCCCCCCCAAACACGATGCCGCTTTGCAAAGATGTGCGCTATATTATAAACATGCGTGGCATTCTGGTTCTTGGGAGGGACCTCATTTTGTTTTCTGAGGGGCCTGAACACCAAATGGAATTGCCACAAAAACAACCTATTACATACATATCGCACCATATCACTATGAATAGATCACGAGCCCATAACCGAAACCTTGCACCCCCGGGGATATTTGGAGACCGCTATTTTTGGAAACCTTATACATATACCTATCCAAATCAGGGTGTCTGCAAAAATTCCCATCCTGGGTTAGAGTGAGGGCGCTTTTTCAAAATTGCGGCCAATATTCACTAATTCACTTTTGAATCTTAATTTTTGATCCAAACTCATGCACTATGTGACTACTTAGTCGCACCAAAACACACCAGGGAATAGAGTTCGTTGAAATAACTTTTGGCATGCTTAACCTGCCTCTAGAGGGCGTCATATTTCAAAATGGCAATCAAAACAATGAAACGCTGTATATTTACACAATTAACACCACTGGCGAGTGCCAAATTGTGCAAAACGTTTTCCTTGGAGTGTGAACTGCCATTAATGAGCTTGCGATTTATTCCGATTGAAATAATGCTTACAAAAGTTCGCACTCGACGACCCTCTAAGGCTCTTTAAAGGGCACAAAATGCCGGCGTCACCTAATTATTATACTTTGTCATGCACCGGTGGATTGTCTTGAGGTATTGTCATGCAACGGGGATTAGTTTGAGGTATAAAGTAAACACTTTAAAAATGTAGTAGTTGACCTTTAAAGTGGTGATATAGAGGGCGCTTTATGTAAAAAAGGGTCTATGAATTACTATATATACTAGACCATAACCACAGCCTCCTTAATCACTTATCACCTTGAAACGCATAACATGGTTTCTTGATGTGTTGACGGATGGTTACTAAGTGAGCCACAAGCTTTTATACGCGCTTGCGAGAGTTTCAGGCAAGACGTGTACACGTAGCGACGCAATCAAAACGCGTCCACCTAAGTTAAGGAATTACTAACGTACTTCAACACACGAGTGCTTGGTTGTGGTCTATGGCCTCAGGGATGGAATGCCAGGGGGGAGCGTGCTAAATGCCTCTCCTGTCGGCAATCTGTGCCGGGTGTGAAAGGAGATATGGTACGGCGGAACCACAGTCGGGCCCAATAGATGACAACGGAATAAAGTGTGATGAAAATAATGTTACGTGAAGAGTCAACTAATCGCTTGCCCTATTGTTCACCATTGTTGCCGGACTTGGAGACACGGCGGACCATATCTCCTGCCAACACTGGCAAACCAGCCTGAGAGTGCGGGAGCCTGTCGTTTTGTCTGGAAAGACAATCTTGGAATTGGAGACACGGGATGCAGATGTCAAAGGGAGACTCAAGGGCCTTAGATGGGCTTTGCCCCTTATGTGAGGAGAACCATCAGCGCGCAAGTCATCCGCGGGCAAGGACAGGTGTATGATTTCAGTATGCGCGCCATTGCATGCGCATTTGAGTGGTCTGTTGGAGCATTGTGATAGTCCTGTTTAATTAGGAGTCACAGAGAGCTCTCCGGATCCGTGTGAACATTGCCAAAATCCAGAGCTCTGGACCCTTGCCCCCGTTCAGCATAGTTTATATGCTTCAAGATAATGATATAACGGCAGAGCTCCTCGAAGGCACTCAAACATGCAATTTAACTCGAGTTCCACGATCGAACCCTGGACCCCGCCAGGGGAGTATAGTTCATCTGCTTTCATGATGATGAGATACCGAGAGCTCTCCGGATGCGCTAAAACCCAAGAGCTTTTGGGGCTCCGAGCCCTGGAACCCCCCGTCACGTTCCGCATAGTTCATCTGCTTCAAGATAAGGACATCACCCCCTCTACGAAAGCACTCTAGTAGGGGACTGTAGTGACAGTCTTATGTGAGTGTACAAATCCGGATAAAATTGTGAATTTTGGTACACAGTATTTATACATTGATAATCAAAAAAAAAGTTGATTTTGGACGCCCTTGCCAACCCTTTCGACCACCAGCTTGGATTTCAAGGTTACCAGGGGTAAAATTTGTAAAATGTTTGATTGTGTGGCAAAAAGCAAACCATGATGTCTGTCTGGTTACAAGGATTCCAAAAAAGGTATAGTTTATACGACCTGTGACTTATAGTTTTAGGAATTATGGGGGTCAAAACTGTAAAATGGTAAAAAAGCAATTTTGGTTGTGTACAGGGGTAAACAATTAAAGTTGTCAATTTTGTTAAAATTGGTTCAAATTGGTGTAGGCTCATAGCATAAATATAGGAATAGTTTGCTGTCTTGCGTGTTGGTTATTAACCAAAATGGCGAATAAAGTCAACAGCTTATTGGCAGCTATTGGATCTATTGACCCTTGTGACTATTTTGTTGGATAACGGAAACACTAAGCATAACAGATAGGCAACCTATTCCTCATTTTCAATCCTTTAAGCTGGGGAAACAATTTTGCCACGCACATTATTAATGAATCAAAGAAACGTTAACTTTACACATGTACAAACCAAAATGACTTTTTCACAATTTTATACACAGTTTTTACCCCATAACTCCGGAACGATAAGCCATAGATAGTGTGAACTATACCTTTTTGGGAATCCTTGTGACCAGACAAACAACCCCATGGTGTGATTTTTAACACATTCCGAACATTTTAAATTTTTTGGAAATGTATAACCTTGGAAAAAACTCAAAGCTGGGGGCCATTAAGGGGGGTTGGCAAGTGCTTCCATCAAGGTTATGGATTTAATCAATGCATAAAGTACTTGTGTGCAAAATTCACAATTTTATCAGGAAGCGCCCACACTCTAACTACAGTCCCCTGCTACTCGAACATGTTAAACTCTAGAGCTTCTGGGGTCTCTACCCCTGACCAACAAGGGACTTTCCCCACATTACCTGTATGCCGCATGCCCTGATGGAGATCGACGGCGCTTGCCCTGCAGTGCGGCTCATGTGGGAGTTGCTACCCTATATGGGAGGGGTCAGCCCAGAAGCTGGACCGTCGTTGGGTGCAATCTGGCCGGATGTCGCGGGGGTCTTTCGGCCAGTCAGCGGGACAACTTATACATGCAGCAGAGTAGCAGCAGGAGCGTAGAGGCCAAGTATAGGTATTGGAGCGCCTGTGTTGGCAGAGGCCGGCTGCTGACCGCCTTAGGTCCGGGTAGTTTAGGGCCAAGTCGGTCTCTAAGGAAGTTTGGGAGTTGGCTTGTGGAAAGAAAGACGGGTTGTCAACCAAGTGGCATCGATTGGTATTGAGTCTGGTGAGCGTCTTCCGCCTGCGGACTGCTTCTCGTGGGCTGAGTGGCGGTTGTATCAGCTGATTGAGATCCAGATCGGCCGATCAAAGGTTCCTTGCAGAAGTGGTGCTACCTAAACAGATCAGGACACTGGGAGCATATTTTGGTCTGCCCATATGTTGGTGCAACAATTGCACAGACAAGGACATTGCAGAGGATTCAGTGAAGGAGCCAGACATTGTACCCACATCTTGCTAAATCACAGTGAGAGCCACTGTGTATGAATAAGATTTAATAATCATGGTATATTTGTCAATGGCGCTCTTTCAAGCAGTGTTTCCCTGGTATAAGAGTTAAATGCAACTCCTTTGCTTATTATGTACACAAATTGTTCGTTAGTTATATGTATATAATGTGTATCAGATCAGAAATTGATCTGTCTTTCCTCTCCTCTTGGAGTCGTTGTCTTAATTGTATCTGTATCAGATTCTCCTCTACGAGTCAGAAATCTTGTGGCATGCATCATTCTCCTGATGACCACTTGTATCTAGTGCACCTTCATTTAAAACTTCCAACCATGTTAATCTGGTAGAGGAATTTCTGGCTCTGCCACTTCTGCCTGGTACAAAATCAGGGCTTGATAATTGGCACTATGGATGTGCATCCTCAACTTACAAATCTCTCATACGAAGTGCTATGCGCACATTATAGTAGGGTTATTAATCAGAAGCCCATTTATAGAGTTTGGGGAAGAAGGTTTGAAGATGTTTTCTATAGTTGAAGGCGTTTGCTGAATCAGAATTTCGGGGTCCAACCTTACTAACCAGTAGATCTTCCAAGGCTTCTTAGGAAGCATCGATATATACTTGTACAAGTTTTGGACTTAAATCCTAGTCTACCTGAGGCATTTTTGTACAAAATCTGAAGGGGGGGGTTACCAACCCATGTGATTTAGTTACGGAAACATCCGATCCTGTAAATGTGGTACCAAATGGTTAGCTTAGAGTTTTCTTCATTGGTACAAAAATAAGTGCCAACATTCCCCATTATGACATCACTATTGACGTCATTGTTGAGGAATGTATGAAAATACTGAATATAGGGTGGAAAATTGATAATTCACAAAAACATAGCCCTAACATGATCTCTCTCATTATATAATAAAAACTAGTCATTTTTCCACAACAGAGCCAAAAAAACCGCATGAAAAGCGATATTCGTAACATTTTGGCGAACAATTGAATTTTCCCCTATGTGTGTCTATTGGAACTTGACAATTTTGCTAAAATGAGAACTTTATGCCGTCATTGTGACGTAATGCTAGGCTGTTGGTACTAATTTTGGTATCAATGGAAAGAGGGCCATAGCTATTTTTTGGTTCCAAAATAAAGTGCCTGTGAGTTTCTGTGTTGTGTTAGGATGTTGGTACTTCTCTCCCGAAGGGGGGAGTGTGGTGCATTTTGGCAGCCATTTGAAAAAGCGACCTCACCGTTTAACCAGGGTGGGGATTTTTGCAGAGAACCTGAATTCAGTTGCTTATAGTATAAGCTTCACAAAATGGTGTTCCAAAATTCCCGGGGGGGCGGTGCGGGGGGGGGGGTCATGGTAGCCCGAAGTCTGATTAGGCAAAGGCTCTGTTCCGTGCATTGGGATGGGAACATGTTAACAACAGATGACCATGCATGTATGAGCATCGGATATCAATATACCAAAATACAAGGGTGTATTACAGGGGTAGAGCCCCCGTGTGGCGGTGTGGAAACGCTAAAGCGCGGGACTCATGATCATGAGCTGTTACGTGGAATCTTACAATCTAAGCGCTGATAGGGTTATGCTGGCTGGCCTAGGTGAAGCAAATTGAATGACGATTTCCTAAGCAGCGGTAATAATAATAGGCAACAGCGCTTTGTTTACCTTGTGTAAAGGCGCCTATTATATACATCTCGTATTTACTCAATATAACTGGTGAACTAAAGCCTATTGAACTGCGCCATGGGAATGTTGATTTCAATGGCCCATGAGAATCGTTTAAAGGTCCCGGTGAATGCAACAGAAATTTATGTGGTTTGTTTCAGTCTACAAGGAGGGCCTAGAAAGCATTCAATATTTCCAAGGGTTGGTGATAACTCATTAGTGAAACTATTGATTTTTTAGAGTTACAGAAAATTCCAGGTGACTGGTGTGAATCTATTCCATGGCACTGACTAAAATCAATAGTTTGTTCACTACGATGAATGTCACTTGGTCGTGTAGTTTTTTTTGTGGCCCTGTTTTATTATTGGAATGGAATGCTCCGCAAAGATTTGGACTAGGTTATCATCTCATTTCCTGGGACTTTAACTTGCTCAACTATAAAAATAGCGCGGTCATGGGCCATGCTTGACATACGAGTGGGCCATTGTGTTGTATTGTTATTCCACAGTCGTGCTTCTGCTGGTGTAGTATCCAATCTTTAGCATTTCATTGCGCTACTCAGCATAAGCTAATATTACTGGGTAATTGTATAAAGGGCTGCCTCATGTAGCCTCTTTGTGCTTATTGAGGACAAAAGGTCTATCTAGGCATCACTCACAAGTTCCCAAAACAAGGGCTATCACAATTTTCCTGTTTCTTGTCATTTAAGTATAATGGTCAATTTTGAATGGAGGCATGCTCTAAGCTTTGCTATTCCCCTGATGTTTCTCATACTTTTCATACGTGTTTGCGTACATGGTAAGTAAATTGTAAAGCACCATTCAAATTGATGGTGAATTGTAACTATGATTATATAGAGGGCCTCCTCTCTTTATCCAGTCTATGTCCTTTTCAATTCTTAGTTCGCCAGGTAGACTAGATAATGTGTCGCCGGTTCGAATCCTGCCAAGCGCACATGTGTTTTTTTTAACACTTGTGTGGCGCTGCTATCTCCAGGGAAAGTTAAAAAAATATTCATGATCTAATGATGTTGTGACGAAGTTTAGATTGTGCGGAATGCTGAATTTCTGCGACGTAGGTATACAAAATGCTCGTGGCGTTTTAAAGTATTTAGAACGCGTTGTGAAAATCCACAACGCGTTGCGAAGGAACCCGCATGTATGGCAAGACACAAAGGCCATAACGTATTGCTGCAACGCGTTGCGAGAAAGTAGCAACGCGGTGCGACATTTCGGCCAACGCGTGCGGGACATTTCAGCAACCGTGCTGTGTCGGCAATCAAAATCATTGGAATTTCTGTGACGTATTCAAAAAAAACTAGACCCACAACGCGTTGCTGATACTTTCCAACGCGTTGCGAACCTTCCCAACGCGTTGCTAACCTTCCAACGAGTTTGCGGAGCCTTCAAAACGAGTTGCAAGCTTCACAACGCGTTGCTAAGGTCCACCAAGCCCATAAGGGTCAGAAACGTATTGCCGCAAGCGTTGTGAGAAAGTTACCAACGCGTGCGACATGTCGGCAAGCGTTGCGACAGTTCGGCAACGCGTTGACGACATTTCGGCAACGCGTTGCGGTGTCGGCCAATCAATATTGAATGTATGTGCGACGTATTTCAAAAATATAAAATCTCACAAGGCGTTGCGACCTTCATAACGGCGTTGCAAACCTTTACACGCGTTTGCGGCATACGTTTGGACACCTAATTGCATTCACAACGCGTTGTGACGTTTACAACGTGTTGTGAACGCTGCAACGCGTTGTGAATGCTTTTGCTGCAACGCCGTGTGAAGGCCCTAAGGGTCACAACCTATTGCAGCAACGCGGTTGTGGATCTATTTTTTTGAAATATGTCACAAAATGTATGATTTGATGGCCGACACCGCAAAGCGTTGCGGACTGTCGCAACGCGTTGCCGAATTTCGCAACGCGTTGCCGAAATGTTTGCAACGCGTTGCAAATGTCGCAACTGCGTTGCACAAAATGTCGCAACGCGTTGCTTACTTTCTCACAAACGCGGTTGCGGCCGAATTACGTTATGACCCTTATGGCTTGTGAACCTTCGCAACGCGTGGTGAAGGTTGCAACGCGTTGTGAAGGTTCGCAACGCGTGTGAAGGCCTATTGCAACGCGTTGTGGTTTGCACAACGCGTTGCTAGAACTTTGCAACGCGTGTGGGTCTATATTTTGTGAAATACGTCACCGAAATTCGTCATTCTAATTGGCCGACGCTCGCAACGCGTTGCTTTACTTCTGGCAACGCGTGCCGAAATGTCGCAAACGCTTGATGAAATATCGCAAAGCGTCTGCGGGCATACGTATGGACTTTAGGCTTGCCATAACCGCAAGTATATAAAAGCCATTAGGGATCATAAACGTATTGCCGCCAAAGCGCGGAAAGGTCGCAACGCGTGTGGGGACATTTCACAAAACATTGCCGAAATTTCCAAAATCTTGCCAAACGTGTTGCGAGCAATAGCAACGGCGTTCCAAAACTTCTAACAACACGTTTGAGGCTATACGATTGTGGACCCCTTTTTGGGTTTGTGGTCAATTCAAAACACATTGTGAAGCTTCTCAACGCAACGTGGAAGTCGCACGCGTCGGAAGGCTTCTCAACGCGTTTATCCCATCCTTATGATTGTGGACCTTCGTAATTTGTTGTGAAGCTTGCAACTCGTGGAAGGCCGTGACGCGTTGCGAGTCCATCAACGCGTTGCTAGATACTTGCAACGGTTGGTTATTTTAAATACGTCCCGAAATTGATCATTCTTTAATGACTAAACACCGCAACGCGTTGACATTCGGCAACGCTTTGAGACTTTCTCGCAACGCGTTGAGGCAACACGTCATAACGTGTTTATGATTCTTATGGCTTGCTATACTATAACTGCCATGCAGAAAGATATATCGCGTCCGGCCTTAAGCGTCCGACTCGGTTTTTAGTTTGAAGTCTATTTTGCTGTGTGGTCTATTTAGATTCATTTGGTAAGTTCCGATATTTAGACTTTTAGTGATCCTTTGTCTATGCAATTTAGAGCAGCTTGGGTGTTTATGCTTGTATAAATGTTTGGATTCAACTATTTGTTCCAGCGAACGAGAACGCCAGTTGAATTAAGCCTTGCTCAGGTGTGTAATCGTTTCCTTTTCTGGAGGAGTTTGGTGCTTCACAAATCATGGCGTGGTATTAAGTGTAAAAACAAGGGAACTTTAATACTTTTCGTTGGTATCCATTGGGAATATTTCTTCACCTACAAAGTGATTGAAGATTTGTCTCCATTAACATTTGCTTTGGTCAGTAATGGCGTATTCAGGGGTGGGCGCGAGGAAGAGTTAAATAGTGCGAGTTATCGGCAAACTGACTTATGCACGCACTCTTTATTGAAGTAGGATTTTATCAAGTTCACAGTATACAAAATTCTTAGTTGCAATACATGTGTAAAAAGTTTTGTGAACCGGCTGAACGTGTTGATAACACGCAATTTTTAAAATCTGCTTTGCACAACTGCTTTTCACATTCTGAAATCTGGTCAATCACACGGTAAACATTACGTCAATTATTTCTATGGTTCACTACTCCAAAGGTCAGTTCCTAGGACCCGAAGTAATAGTGCATACAAATGCATACAAAAGCGGTATAAGCACGTTGGGCCAAATGTGTAATGAAAAAAATATTTGAAGATACGGTAGCATTTAATTCAAAAACCGCCGATTTTGAAATAAAATATTGCTTGATAAAATAAACATTTCTACAATTCAAATTTTCCTCGTGGTTTTACCTAATTGAATAACCCGTATGCTATAAAAGTAATTTTTAAAATTAAGTGGTTGCTTTGAAATCAAAGTTGTGTACACATTAGTATACACACGTAGAAATTGGTCCCTTTCTTGAAATCTCTCTAAAAATTTAAGGCATTGGCTTGCAATTTGAAGCATTGGAGTAGCCAGACCATTTCCTTGGGACGGGAAAAGTTTGGTTGGGGAGGAAAGATTGGTCGAAAATGTGCTAAAATTGCCATGGGAGATGTACTAGAAATCCCAAGGGTGGAGGGATATAGCCCCAATATTTGGTTCATTCTTCATGTTAAGACATCATGGAATTGCTAGCATGAAATCTTCTATAAGAGGATCAAAGGATTGCAAGGATTGTACAGCTTATTCCGTAAAAGAGTCTTACTCTAGTCTAACTCATGATATCTTACACCAAGGACACACCAATATTTGGGCAAATTGGACTGTTTGTTCTTTTCAACCAATCGCCCATTCATCCACCAGATTGTTCAAGAGATTTCTGCCCGTTTTGTGAGGATGTATACCGACTGGAGCCATAGTCCGGGCTCCATAGAAGGCAACGGAATAAAGCACGACACTCATGTTGCGTGACGCCTCAAATCGTCGCCCGCATAACATACTGTCGAGTACATTTTTGAGGTTTTGCGAAATTCCGCCTACTTACTTAGTTCATCGAGTTCTTGCCATCCACAAAAGTTTCAAAATGTGCGGAGCCTAATTAATTAGTTTATAATTACTGATTTTGACATTTCCTCAAAATCATTCATATCGTGTTTACTACTGTCGTATTTTAAAATCGCCATTCATTTACACGTGTTTGATATAGCGTTCTATTTTGCCGATCTCAAAATAAACGATTTCACATACAGATCTATTTTGACGTATTTCCATCGTTATTTCGTAAACAAAGCGTCACATAGTGATCTATTTTACGTACATTGAAAACAACGGTGTAATATGCGTCGTATTTTGCAATATACATTATTTGTGATTTCACATACAGACTTATAACTTGTTAGCCTAATTAAGTAATATAATGCAGTTTTAAGTTGGATTTGTGGTTTATATTGGACTTAAATTTTTTTCTTCAAAACAGTAAAGTCTAGATGTGTCAAGTTATTTGCTCGTGTTACGTATAGCCATGAAATGACGCGATAGATTTTGAATTGCGATTTTCTCTGGAAAACGTGTTTTGTAAAATACGACAGTATGTGATGTGGGCGACGAAATGATCGAGCGCATTATTCTTTCAGTACCGATTGTAGGTGGACTATGAGTCCTGCGGACTATAAGACGTCTACACCTGCCTTCCTTCAGATGTTGAATATAGAACTAACCTTTCAGGCTAAAGATGATTAATACTTAAGTGCCCAAGCTAAAAAAACTTCCGTTAGTGCCCAAGGGGGGAGGGGGACCTAGGACCCAACCCAGATTACCACGTTCACACGGGAGTTTGTCATGACACTAACACAAGTAAATGGGGGTCACATAAGAACCACATACCCAAAATAAAAATGAAAATCCGAACTTTGAACCTATACCTATGGCCAATTGAAAATTGTTCAATCTCAGAAAAAGTTGTCCACATTCCAGCAGCAACTCCAATAGAAGGTTGGGGACACAAAAGAAGTCATTATCTACTCTAGAATAATAAAATAATTATTGCAAAATGTAGCCAAATTATGCCATCTTGAGATGTTTTCTCAGAAAATTCACATTCACCTTGGTCGTTCCCATAGATTTAAACAGTTAAGAGCTTGGTCATGACAAAATTAAAATTGATGCTATCAGCATATAAAAGGATTTGATTTAGGCGTTATTAATTATTAATTAATTGCTTCAGGTATATACCTACGCGAATAAATCCCAAGATTTAATACTTTTAATTTTTTTTTAATCGTAAAATATCTGATTATTTTTTTTCAATCCGTTAGTGACCAAGGGGAGGGGGGGGGGGGTTGCCTAGGGGACCCAAGCTAATCATCCTAATTTTTGTTTGTATCAGGAGAAGCGTAATTCCATGTTAGGCAATAGCAAAAAACTCCTTGAACAGTTTGATAGCGTAGCTGAGAAATCCAAAAAAAATTAAATCAATGTTGGGGTACACCGAGCGCGTAGCGCGAGGGCTCGCGCTACGCGATCGGTGGCTAAGTCACAGGGGGGATGGACACAGGGAGGAACGAGGGTCCTTCTGGATGGACTAGCCCATGTCCACTCGTGACTCCCTAAATATTAAAAATGCCTAATTTTGATGAGGCATGATTTTGATTAACCGAATGAAAAAAATGCCAATGACACCAAATCGCGGCATATACACCATCTGAATTCCACTCACACCATTATGCTTCATATTTTCATGAGCGTGTTTAAAATACGTGTTTATATTTACGTTAATATTCTGGAAATATTAAGAGCGTTATTTCTGAATATTATCTTTTAGAGTGTTGAAGGCCTTTTTGCCGCAAAATGCATTTGTAAACATTTTAAAAACACAATTACGTATTTTCACTTTGGGTATCAATAAGTATAGAATGTTATTTTAGCTCAAGTACTTTTAATTTTGAAAATATTGTTCAAATTTGGTCTGATACTATGGCTTGCACCCTTTGCAGATAACTGTACAAGCGAAGGGCAACACTCAAAGTTATAAATACCCGTTGCTGTACAGATTTTTAATTTTCTTGCAGTAAATTAAATGTTGGTTAAAAGTCGGTTACCTTCAGGTAGATGATTGCATCACCAACGTTTCAGCCACTGTAAGACATTGTAGAAGGCCAGAAGCTTAACTGTGAAAAGTGAGGCATAGAGGTCCGCAATGATTTAAATTGCAATGAACCTGCTAATTGCAGCGATAATCACTCAGCGACTCCAATATTGAATTTTGGGGTTGCAAAGATACCAACCGGTTGGGTAACATCGTGGAATCTTATTTGGAGAAATTAGATTCTTGTATTTTGGATGGGCCTTGTACCTACATCCATTCTGCGACGGCTCACCATCAGCCATTGATTTCAATTTGTTCTATTTTATGGACTTCCTGTGGGGTGATGACCAATTTTAATAGACATAATAAACCAATGCCACAGGAAAGAGTTCCCAAATGGCAACTTCAACTTTAAAGATAGCTGTTTAGCTATAATTAATAAACATACATTTTGATGCCATTGAAGATCCACTTTCTCAATTCACAAACATATTGGTGCAACGAGAGATTTTGAGGCATCCATGATTGTGATTTCATATAGATTGGACACTCAAAAGATTCCTTACCTTGTATTTTGGTACAGAAATGTCTTAACACTTAAGTGCCGGGGGGGGGGGGTCCTATGGACGCAAAATTTGTTTTTCGCGTCTTTTTACTTTTCCGTGACATAAATTGACCGGTTTTTTTTAATTGTCAGACATTTGGATACGCATCTTTTGACACCAAAAGTATTAAGATCTCCCCAGCCGTTACAGCTAAGTACCTTGGGTCCCTAGGAACCCCCTCCCCCCTTAGGCACCAACGAGAGTGTGATTTTGAAAATAAATTTTACCAAACCTTGTAACCACAAATATTTTTCTGCTGAGATTAGCACATGTAACTAAGCCATAAATATCAAAAGAAAAACTAGTTAACCTTTTATATGCTAACAGCATTTATATTTGATCGCAATTGATTTCACGCCGTCCCTGTACAAACCTATGGGAAATATGGGTCGTAGTTAATGACCACAGGAAAAATACAATATTGTGAATAATAGAACTATTTGGGTTATATATGTGCTAATTGGTTCCTTTAGAGCAGATATCAACATCTACATGTATTCCAAAATGCATTTTGTTGATGCAGGGTCGTGAAATCTATGTGGAACTTTTCGTTTAATTTTGATGCGTTTCGAAAACAATGATTTGTCCCTAATTTGAAGACGATATAACGAAACTCAATTTGGTGATATCTTATGACCCCCTCATGTGTGGTGTAAGTTTCATTTAAAAATTCGACCGGAAAATGGGTTTCCGGGGGGGGGCATGGAATACCCCCCAGTCACAACGTGAGTGAAAACACCTTAGGCACTTAAAGGCACTATCAGTGATTTGCTAAATTCGAACATCTAAAAAATCATCAAAAATCAAATTTGTGCATGTCTGTAAAAAGTATAGGTATCCTAAAGTATTCTAACATACACTGCAAGTGATAAGAACAAAAACAGCATAATAATAGGAGTAGGTTATTTTCATTAGGGCTGGGTTTTTTTGGTATTCTATTGTACCTATTTCAACATGAAATAATAACATTTTTGGCCTCAGGTCCGAGAAAAAACTGCAGCGCCCTCTTGTGGCATGTTCCTTAATTTTGGTGGAAGTGGATTTGAGCAGCAAACCCCCTCTAATTACTCTTTTTTTCAGGCATTTTTGGTATTTAAATATTTGTGATCGAGCTCAAGATACCTGATTTTGAAAGTTGCATGGAAATTGGACATTGCATTTTCTTAAAAATTGACGTTTTAGGTCAAAATTTTGCGGGATTGCGCTTTTCAAGATTTTCGCTACCACTTATTTCTTTCGCTTTTTTAAAGTTAACAGCTACAAAGATGATCACAAAGTTGACCTGCTCAAGAAATTTGAGCATTCTATCTCATTTAGTTTGCCTGTAGCACTCATTTGAATGTTCCACACATGCTCCTATTCAAATGTACAGGGGTCAAGGCACTTTTTTGTGTACAATTCAATGGGAGCTTTCGAATGAAAGTTGAAATGAACACTGCAGACAAACTACAAGTAATAAAGTGGTTAAATTTGTGATTATCTTTATGGCTGTAAACTTTAAAACAGCAAATGAGAAAGCATTATCGAAAAATCTTGAAAAGTGCCTTCATGCTAAATTTTGACCTAAACTATCAATTTTTAAGAAAACGGAATGTCCAATTTTATACAACTTTCAAAATCAGACATAAAAATCATTGCAAAATACCTGAAAAAAGAGTAATTAGAGGGATTTTCTGCTGAAATCCACTCCCACCACAAAATTAAGGGACATGACACAAAAGGGACGCTGCACACTTTTTTCGTGGACCAGAGGCAACACATTTTGTCATTTCATGTTGAGATAGGTATATAATAAAATACAAAAAACCCAGCCCTAATGAAAATAACCAAAAATGTAATTTTGCCCTCCATATAGCCCACTCATACTAACAAGGACAAAATCTAATATTTTAGTCATTACTGTCAGTCCGGACACTTACTACAACACGTACTAATAATTGAATGGAGGTTCCGTTTAGATCTCGGATGCGCTAATCAATTGCTCCACCACGCCATGTGATGGGTCGATTCGAGTTTCTACATACACAGCTATACACCATAGCGTTCGGTGCGTAATTCCGTCCATTATCACGACGTGATCAGCACTCTGATACACAAGCAACTCGAAATAATTATATTTATATTTGTTACGGTCACCTTGACCAAGGCCAAAACCACCTCAAAACTACGGATTCAAACTCCTGAATAACTAGACAATACACTGTGAACTTGATTACAAATTTTAGAACAAAGTATTTATTTTAATTGTGTTTTTTTTTTTTTTTTTTTTCACTAAGGTCCAGGTACATTCCAGAAGTTTCCCCGCTTTTCTGAGCTCTTCTGAGATCTTCTGGTTCATTCTATTTGCTTTACACACACCAGTTATGCACACGAACCAGGTATATTTTTATATCATGTTACTTAGACTAATTTACAATATTTTATGTGCTAATTTATGACTTAATCTTACTCAAAATGAAATAAATCATTGCTAATTCTTGGGGCTGTAACATATTAATTATTTATATAATATTCTTTCCTTGAATCCATGTCTCCTACAGTAGCCTATTATCACGCTCCAAGACAAAGAGGACATTATATTCACCTCAAATTGCATTTTCTGCAACAAAGAAGGTAAAATCTATATAACTCAAGCTGACGGTCGCGCAACTATCAGGATACATCTTCCTTTGAATGTGGTGGGTAGCAATGAGTATTGGAAATGCAATCTGGGCTTAATGTAATTTCTTCTGTTGTCGTCTGAGCGTGATGAACACCGATGGCTGGTTGATGTTGGTGTTGATGCCATTTCTTCCAGTGGCGCTAGATGGTCAAGGTTTTGGTAAACTTCTAATAGCAACCCGATGATATCCATGAAACGGTTGCAGCTCTTTTTGGAATGCAGGTTAATGCCAGGTGATGGTTGTTGATATTTTATATTTTGGACATTTTTTTTTTTTTTTTTTTTCGTCCATTATCACGACGTGATCAGCACTCTGATACACAAGCAACTCGAAATAATTATATTTATATTAATTATTTATATAATATTCTTTCCTTGAATCCATGTCTCCTACAGTAGCCTATTATCACGCTCCAAGACAAAGAGGACATTATATTCAACTCAAATTGCATTTTCTGCAACAAAGAAAGTAAAATCTATATAACTCAAGCTGACGGTCGCGCAACTCAGGATACATCTTCCTTTGAATGTGGTGGGTAGCAATGAGTATAATTTCTTCTGTTGTCGTCTGAGCGAGCGTGATGAACACCGATGGCTGGTTGATGTTGGTGTTGATGCCATTTCTTCCAGTGGCGCTAGATGGTCAAAGTTTTGGTAAACTTCTAATAGCAACCCGATGATATCCATGAAACGGTTGCAGCTCTTTTTGGAATGCAGGTTAATGCCAGGTGATGGTTGTTGATATTTTATATTTTGGACAAACGCTTCTGTGGGTCTTGTAATTCTGCAAATGCTGTGAATGGGCCATGTTTGTAACAATAGGAATACACATTTATTTGCTTCTTCAGTGCAGGCAACTTGCTGAAGGGCGAGTACCTTATCTCTGACTTAAAACTTGATTGTTAAATAAACTACTGTAGGAAACCTGCATACAAGGGGAAAGAATAATATTGTGCTTTCTTTTCTAGGACCTACAGTGAAATTAAAAGCGCAATGGAAACGAAGATGAAAGCAATCGCTGACGATCCGACTAAATGGGGCCTATTCTGGGGATGGGATCCAGAGCTCATACCTGATCTTCCCACCCTTAGTGCTACCTACCTGGATACAAACTTCCCTGGTGTCAATCCCATAGTTGTGGTTGGTCAGAGTGGCCATGTATCCTGGGTCAATAGTCCAGCGTTGAAGGTTGCAGGGGTAAGTTTGTAAATGTTTCTTTAGTAAAAATGTAGTATTGTATACATGTACATTTCTTTGACAACTCATGGAATATCAAACTTTGAAGCTGTGTGAGGAAAGACAAAATGACCGGGGCCACTTAACCCTCGTTTTACCAAGCCTTTTTTGTAACTCGGATTATCAAGGGGGGGGGGGGGAACCCCCTGGTACGACGAGGGTTAAAGGGACATAATGACATGAAAAAAATGACATAATGAAAAGGACCCTTATTGAAATCACTTCCACGAGTTTGAAAACTATTTGTTTGTTTTCAAACTCGTGAAAGTGATTTCAATAAGGGTCTTTTCCATTATGTCATTTTTTTCATGCTATTATGTCCCTTTAAGAATAAGCATATACCATACCGAATAACCTAGCATATCGAATGTTCAACAAGTTTTGTGTTAAAATATAATCCTTTTGCACCCAATTTGAAAATTGCGAGAACTACTCTTAATAAGTCAAGCATGCCTATTGCTTTCTTAACCCTCGTCTTCGTGGGGAGAGGGTGATGATTACTACCAAGATTGTTTTGCATCCTCGAAGCCTAGACTACTTCGTAGCCCAATGTTTGTTTTTACAATGGGCCTCTTTCTGATACATTATCCATGCATTTTATCAGCTAGCTGGCAAAGATAAAGAAGTTGCCCATGGTACCTTTCGAGCTAGTTGTGGTTTCTGCGGGTTTGCTTTTAATTACAAAGTTAACCACACAGACACAATCACTCACACACTTATTTTTGGTTTAATATTGAACTAAAATACAGATTTTTCTACTAATGTGGGGATAATTTTAATAATGATAATTGATATAATAATGATAAATGTATCTGCTTGGTATATGATAGAATGGATTCAATATTTAATGAAGATACGTTTTATAGTAGTCTCAATATTCAGTACAATAGGAATAACCATCGTTCTTATCGGTGTATTCATCATCACCATCATCGTTCGGCTGCGTAATTGAATAGAAAAAACATCACAGTTGGTTTAAACATTTGCTTTTCTGAACCTGCTTACTTTGGCGGGCAACCTGATACACATTTTAGGAAAATCGGATGAATCGCTACTTTTAAGTACTTTACAAATTTTAGTTATTTTAAAACTGATTTTTTACCTTTTCGATAAATGATTCTAAAACCTTGCGATAGCACAAACTATACTCTTTAATCCTTGCTATGAGACTATTGGATGAGTATGTCAGCAATATTTGAGTACTTTACTTGACCCCATGATGACCTTCAAAATGACTACCAAGGCCAATAATGACTTTTTAAGATCCCTCCTCTGCAAATATTGCATTGGTCATGATTTACTATAAAGTGCATGCTTGTACGTCTAGGTACACATTGCTTGCCTCAATCGCATGTGTGCTTCACTTATTAGTGATCAACTAGTAATAACAAAATTGGAAAATTGATCAAGGTAAAACTATATAAATGAAATGAAATGAAGTTAACACTTCAGCTAAAGCATTTTGTTTTCAGATCAATAAAGACACACCACAACCAGCAGGTGGAAAAATAGTGAAAGACGAAGACAGTGAACCAACTGGTCAGCTTTTTGAACCACCCGCCTTTTTGATGGTGATTAGACACGCCCCAATGCCAAGTGAAACTGAGTTTGAAGCAGCTATCAATGCTCAATATAAGTATTACGCTTCCGTTGGTCTCACCACTGTTACTGAATTAGGGTATATGCCGAGGCAATCACAGGATGAGTTACTGAAGAAGGTCGCCGACGATGCATGTCCAATTCGTCTTGGTAAGTATACCACTCCTATATTTTAGTGGGGCCTGTTGAAATATCATTTTATACCATTCATCCTTTGCACGGTTCGCCAAGTAGAGCCTAAAAGTGACATTGGAATGAATGAGGGTGTTAAATATAGCTCAATAGCCGATATCGAGGAAAAGGAACCCAATCGCGCTTGACCTATATAAAAGAAGCCATTGACATAAAATATCATTGAATATGCAATTAAATAAATAAATGATGAATATAAAATGATTAAAAATCAATTGCTCTACCCTTTAAGATCTCCCTACTTTATACTGACAAAGTAAATGTCACATTTTTTATCTCCTAGGTCTGTACCGGTTGATCCGAGGTTCTAAGGATGGAATTGATTCCAAGACAAAGACTCACGCACAAGCTGCGGAAGATAGAGTTGGCGGCGTTGGTAACTACAATGACAAGCTATGGGAGGCTGGCCTTAAGTTAATTGCTGATGGCTCACCGCACTGTGGGACCGCTGCCGTTCGCGAACCATTCCTAAATATGCCCATAAGCAAAATCTTGGGTTTTCCTCCAGCACCTAACTATGGCACACTCAATTACGATTCCGAGACTCTTTTTGACACTGTCAAAAGGAACCACCTGAAGGGAAAGCAAATTGCAATCCACTGTCATGGAGAAAGGGCTTGTGAACAGGTTCTGAAAGTGCACGAGCAGGTCAGTCTTTCAAAGCACTTCATCATATATCTGACATATATATATATTAGACTAAATTTGGATGCGTTCTCAAGTGATGACGGTATTTAAAATGACACCAGGACATTTCCAGAAAAGTGCACCCAAATAAATGTATCATAGTAAATCCAAGCAACTGTGCGACTTCAAAATCTCTTTTGGACCAAGTCCACTGTTCGAGAGAGGAAATATTTTGTATCCACAGAATCAATAACAGCTGAAGAGGCCAAACTCCAAATGGTACATATTTTAGGTTTACCGTCTGGGCCTATATCATGCAGGGAGGCGCTATAAAGTGTTTGCAGATATTTGCAAGTTTTTAATAATCTCAGTGATTTTATTGCACAAATGATTGTATTCAGCATGTTGCTGCCATAAGATTTTTTAAAATAACTACTTACCCCTCATTAAAGCAATATTAGGACATTTTTTTTGAAGAGCGCCCCAATATTTCAAACAATTTGAGATTTTTACAAGGTTGCATTGGTAACTGGCTAGTAAACTATACCTGTGAATGGTTAAGCTCGAAAATGTCTGTGTCTCACAAACGAAGGAATTTTGTAATTAGAATAATTATTATCGGGATCCCGATAATAATTCAACGGCTGCTGGAAACGGCCTTCCAATGTGAAATAGCAGGGAAATAGCGCCATGTACGTGTTTACGCTCATCCATTAGTTGTTTTATTGGTTCAGGAGAGTCAAGTTAAAGGTTATTTTCTCGAGGTGGCAATATTTCATCGTGGACGGACATAAACGTAGCATTTCCAGCTCTGCCGTTAAGTCCAATCTGGTATCCCAATGCTAATTACAAAGTCGCTTATTTTATATATGATAAATACGCATTTTTTAGCATTCTCGTTCGCAGGAATAGTTTCCTAGACAATTACCAACGTAACTGTGGCAAAATATCAAATTTTGAAAATTGGGGGCGCTCTTTAAAAAATGTGCCATTATTGCTTTAATCTTCACTTGCGTACGACTCGCTCTCGCTGTCAGAATACCATGCTAATTTCAACAAAACATCCAACAATTTCAATGTCACAGGTGTTCTCTTTATCCCAATAAGAACTCTACACATTAGATATGTATTGCACTGCAATTTTCTACTCAGAAGCTGCCATTCGTTCCACTGCCTCAACAAATCATCCCTTTCAAATGATTTTCAAATAATCGTTGCCATACTGAATTGTGTATATTTTTCCTAGAAACATAACCCTTCATGTTGGCTCATATCAGCTCTTTGGGTCACTAGTGGTAGGGAGGTAAACATACGATTTCATGACCGTATTTTTAGTTAGAATGTCAATTACATATTTTAACACTTAAAGAGACATGAGGAGATTTCCAGAAAGAAGCGCCCCCAATTTTTTTCGAACCCGGGTTTTTTGCATATTTGGAATGCTTTCCAATGTATTAGATCACACCTGAAGTGAATAAGCCGAATACGTTGTCTTTATGTAATAATATGATGATTTAGTACTTTCTGTCGTGCACGACAGAAAGTCAAAGCACGGTGTTCTATGGGGACAAATACGATAGTCAGGCAAGTTCAAAACAAGGTTTGCTGTTTTCTTTTGTACTTGTTTGTCTAAAAAATCTTTGCAACGTTCTTGGTAGGTGGTCTACAATCGATCCTGTGCAATTTGAGAGAAATTCGTATCCTAAAAAATCTCCTCCTGTCACTTTAAGTGACCAAGGGGGGGGGGGGGGTTCCTAGGGACCCCCAAAATTTGTTTTCGCGCTGGCCGCTTTACGCGTGGGACTTTTGCGCCGAATTTTTTTGTAATTGTCTGACTTTTAAATGCGCTTCTTTTCATACCAAAATAATTAAAATCGGCCAATATTTTTAAAAATAAGAATAAGAAACCGAGAACCAAAGCAATTTTTTTTGTTGATATAAGTTCACACATACATGTAAGTAAACAATTATTAGTAACATTAAAAATAATTAACCCTTTATGTGCTGAAAACAAACAATTTCATCATGTACGTTGCCAAACCGTTACTGTACAAACTCTATGGGAAAATGACGTGTATTTTGCAACACCCGAAAAAAATACAGGATTCCCTAAAACTGCTGGTTTTGTGTTAAATATAAGTAATTTGGGTCTTCTAGAATAGATATCAACATAAAAAAAAGTTTTCAAAATTTTTGATGTAAGCGCAAGGCTCATTTGAATTTTCCGGTTTTTTTGCCCAATTTTCGCGTGTTTTGAAAACAATGTTTTGCCCCTAATTTGCACCCAAAATAACAAATCTCATTTTTTATTGCTGATTTGGGGTTGTCTTATGATCCTTCACATGTGGTATAAATTTCGTGCAAAAATTCCCTCGGAAAAATGGTTTCCTTAGGGGGGGGTCCCATGGAACCCCCCTTGGGCACCAACGGGAGTGAAAACCCCTTGGTCACATTACTGTTAAGCGCGTATTAATCAGGGATTCAATGTCTAATTTGCGATTTAACCCAGCACACCCTCCTGAATTTTAACCTTTTACCTCTCCAGAAGAGAAGATAGTCTCAAGGTCGCTTGGATTTACTATAAATCAGCTGAAGTAAGTAAGCCGAAAAATCAAAACATAGAATTTTGTCCTATAACCTTCCTGATCCTATAATTCTGAGTACTCATTTGTAAACTGTTCAATGTCGCATAGGGAAACCCAAATATTGTAAGGTCACTGCTGTCGTAAATTTTTGTTTGTTTGTTTGTTTGCAGCTATGATGTATTCAGCCTGGATAACATAATATAATTCTCGGGTTCGGGATTTGTGCATCCTCAGAAATTGGCAGTATATCTGTAATGACAACATAGGACTTGATGAACTGTCGCATGATGGACTCCATCTTAACAGAAATGGAACTTCTATTCTTTTTTTTTTTTTTTTTTTTAACCGTTACTGTACAAACTCTATGGGAAAATGACGTGTATTTTGCAACACCCGAAAAAAATACAGGATTCCCTAAAACTGCTGGTTTTGTGTTAAATATAAGTAATTTGGGTCTTCTAGAATAGATTTCAACATAAAATAAGTTTTCAAAATTTTTGATGTAAGCGCAAGGCTCATTTGAATTTTCCGTTTTTTTGCCCAATTTTCGCGTGTTTTGAAAACAATGTTTTGCCCCTGATTTGCACCCAAAATAACAAATCTCATTTTTTTATTGCTGATTTGGGGTTGTCTTATGATCCTTCACATGTGGTATAAATTTCGTGCAAAAATTCCCTCGGGAAAATGGTTTCCTTAGGGGGGGGGTCCCATGGAACCCCCCCTTGGGCACCAACGGGAGTGAAAACCCCTTGGTCACATAAGTGTTAAGCGCGTATTAATCAGGGATTCAATGTCTAATTTGCGATTTAACCCAGCACACCCTCCTGAATTTTAACCTTTTACCTCTCCAGAAGAGAAGATAGTCTCAAGGTCGCTTGGATTTACTATAAATCAGCTGAAGTAAGTAAGCCGAAAAATCAAAACATAGAATTTTGTCCTATAACCTTCCTGATCCTATAATTCTGAGTACTCATTTGTAAACTGTTTAATGTCGCATAGGGAAACCCAAATATTGTAAGGTCACTGCTGTCGTAATTTTTTGTTTGTTTGTTTGTTTGCAGCTATGACATGTAAAATTATTATCATTGACACTCGTCTACCAATTCATTTTTTCATCGATTTTTACGTGGGTTTATATACTCAGAGCGTTTTATTGTTAAGTTTGTGAGTCAGTAAAATTACGAAATATCAATTTTCTATCTAGTATCTACTTTTTCATACTCTCCTCAACTTAAGACGACATACACTGTTAAAAATGTTCCTAATTTTACCAGACTTTACCTTTCAAATTACGGTAAACCCCAACTATTTAATAATCTTCACACTTTATTACCTATACCTAACATAAAATTACAATTTGGAAGCAGAAAAATGTAAATAAACAGTGGCTAAAAATAATACTACACATTTTGAAAAAAAAGTAGTATTTATACACTGACCGTTATTATATTTTCCGTAATATTACGTTCTTTTGAAACTAATTTGTTTTTAATGTAATAATACGAACTATGAAAATTGTTTTACCTATAAAATTTGTTAAATAACGTCGTGGGTAACGTCATTAAAAATGCAAAATCTTATTTTCCCAATCATTTTAAAAAATAGTTTAAAAAACTCGTTTCCTCCTTTTTGTTTTTTTTTTTTTTTTTTTTTATGACATGTAAAATTATTATCATTGACACTCGTCTACCAATTCATTTTTTCATCGATTTTTACGTGGGTTTATATACTCAGAGCGTTTTATTGTTAAGTTTGTGAGTCAGTAAAATTACGAAATATCAATTTTCTATCTAGTATCTACTTTTTCATACTTTCCTCAACTTAAGACGACATACACTGTTAAAAATGTTCCTAATTTTACCAGACTTTCCCTTTCAAATTACGGTAAACCCCAACTATTTAATAATCTTCACACTTTATTACCTATACCTAACATAAAATTACAATTTGGAAGCAGAAAAATGTAAATAAACAGTGGCTAAAAAATAATACTACACATTTTGAAAAAAAAATAGTATTTATACACTGACCGTTATTATATTTTCCGTAATATTACGTTCTTTTGAAACTAACTTGTTTTTAATGTAATAATACGAACTATGAATTCTGGATTTGATCTGTATACCAGCTATTGATTAAATACAGGATACCGCTCTCCTCCATGGTTCACTTGGAATTGGGCAAATGGATCATGAAAGCATCCCGTCCTTCGGAGGGGACGTTAAGCCGTTGGTCCCGTGTACAGAGAGTCACAACTGTACATGTACATCGCAGTCAGTGTCGAATAAGAGTAGGGTGTAAACCCCTGACTGTTCCCAATCCGCCCCAGCCTCAAATAGCGGGCCATGTTAGGAGCGTCCGTATCATGGATACACGCGGCCCCGGATCAGCACACTAGCTGAATAAATCCTGACACCACCACAAAGCCATTACCAATGACTTGTGGACACGAGCAAACAAACAAACGAACTATGAAAATTGTTTTACCTATAAAATTTGTTAAATAACGTCGTCGGTAACGTCATTAAAAATGCAAAATCTTATTTTCCCAATCATTTTAAAAAATAGTTTAAAAAACTCGTTTCCTCCTTTTTGTATTATATTTAGTTTAATTTGAAAAAATTTAGTACACACATATATTTAATTTTAGCATCTGCTATCAGTAAAGTCATGTAGTGGATAAGGTTTAGGACTTGTAATCTTAAGGCCCTGGTTCGAATCTGTGTAAGGTAAATGTATTAAGTTTATTCATATGATGATTAAGTAATCGGTGACATTAGAATGTGTACATTACATATAAAACAAAGTGTATAAACTGGTTAAAATCTTCTTTTCTTCACGTTTTCCCTTTGTTTATTGCCTTTTTTCTCAAAATTGTTTGCCTGAAATATAACTTTTTACAACCACGTGGTATCCGTAAATACAACGGTTGTATGATGTCATAGCTACAACGTGAAAATTTAGTCAGAGGACTGTATTAACGTTTTAATTCTTAATATTGTTTGAACAAGTCAAAAACCAACAATAACGTTGAGCTGAAATTTTACAACGTTATTTTACATTCCCTGCAATGGTTTTGTATTTTTACGGCTCCAGTTATTTTATGTTCTGCATGTAGTGAGTCCCAACTGCCAGTCAAATGCATGTTTTTTTACAGGTTTATTTTTAACAGTGTAGTAACGTCATAATGAGAATGTTGGTACTTATTTTGATACCCATGGAAAGGAGAAACTGTAAGCCATCGTGTTGTACCAAATTTATATGAATCGGATGTTCAGTAATGAAAATCCCAGGTGGGTGGACCCCCTCCCATGTTCCAAAAAAAAGGCTCGGTATATAGACTAGGGTTAAGATTAAATATTTTAATGGGAAACATTAATAAAATTCTAAATGCGCTGTACTTGCGATGCACCAGGGAATATACAATTTACTATGGGTTTGCATTTTAGCTTGTCACTCAGTGCGATCCCGTGGACTATCGTCATCGTATGGAACACTGTGGACTCATGACTGTTGAGCAGATCACTCGTGCTGGAAAACTCAACCTGACCCTCTCATTCTTTGTGGACCATCTGCGCTACTACGCGTGTATTTACAAGACTGATCTTTTTGGTGACCGAGTCAACCGATGGACCCCGCTGTCAGAGGCAACGAAGAATGGGCTCACTTGGACAATACAATACACCAGGCAAGATGTTCTACTCTTGCTTTATCTGGCTATAGGAGAGTTTTCCAAAATCATGAAAAGTAAAGGTGCTCCTCTTCCAAAAGGAGACATTACTTTTATTAATCAGCACTATAGACATTCAGTTGCATTCAATGTTGACTTATAAGACAAAGGTGTCGGGGAGCCGACCTCAGCTTATCATTTAGAAATGGAGTATCGGGCCAAGATATCTTGAAGCCTTATTATAGGCCCTACAGCCATTTAACCAGTGCAGGCCGGTGTGAAAGCAGATATAGTCCGGCGGGAACCACAGTCCGGGCTCTATAGACGTTAACGGAATAAAGCGTGAAACTAATGTTGCGTGAAGAGTCAACTGAATCGAGTGTTCTATTCTTTACCGTTGTAGCCGGACTATAATTACTTCTACACCGGCCGTTCCTAGCGGGCAAGTTCCCGGTTAGTACCCGATCTCGGAGGCAAAAATGTCCACAAGTGTGCATGGGCACAAGTGTAAAGCAACTTAAGCAAGACCGATTTAGCACAAATATTGGTCTTTTCCCTAACAAATATTTTTCCAAGGGGAAACTCTGCCAGACGAAGGCGACTAAGCTCCACTCAATTGGTACAAACGATTTGAAATTTCTAATTTGCTCAAAAACGAAATTCAGCCTATGTTTTACATTGAAATATACGCAAATACAAATTGTCTTTTGTTTTCACTTTTAAGATATTTGTAGCCAAATGCAAGATTAGAAATCTATTCAGTGTCCAATCTATATGAAATCACTACATTTGACACAATGTATGGATGCCTTAAATGTTTAATGTTTTGTCCGTTTATTACATCAACAGGATCACCCAACCTTTCCCGGCAGTGCCCAACCCTTCGCCAACATGAAGACGGCTGTAACACGATGCCACAGAGACAACCCCAATGTCTCTTATGGTCCAGAATACCGCGTATCCATTCATGAGGCATTAAAGTCCTATACCGTTAACGCTGCCTGGCAGCTCCACCGTGACCAGGAGCTCGGCAGTATTAAAGTTGGTAAGAAGGCCGACTTGGTCGTGTTGTCTGACAACCCATACACGATGGATCCGTTTGAGCTAGAAAATATCAAGGTCATCGAAACGTTCGTCAATGGCCAGCGTAACAAGCTCTCCACCTTGAAAGAGAGTTTCCCAGGTTCGGATGTCAAAGTCATGGTTCTTTCAAGATTGTAGTGGATTGATGACATTTAAGTCGTTTAACATTATGGTAGTTCCCTTACCGGTGTAACTACGCACATCAACAATTACTTCATATCTGTAGTCCTTTACTTTTACAATAATTAATCACAAAATTCTTGCAAAGTATAGTAGGCCATTGGTGCCATAATATTTTATCATCATGTAGCGATCTATTGTAGAAACCTTTGGTAAATTATAGAAGTAACCCTAAAAATATGCATTAGACATTTATCTTTGTGCTTAACATGGTAAATATAGTTCATTCTTCACCAATTAAAACAAACAGCACAAGTCTAGGTGAAGCAATGCCGTGGAAAATGCAGAAACGAATTAGTGTCTGTTTCGCACATTTTGACGCAAAATTAAAATCAATGTTTTGCCCCTAGTTTTCTTACTGAACATTTTTGTTTCATTTTTATTTCTTTATTGTCGATGTCTTTGGTGGATTTCATCTAAAAAATCCTTTAGGAAAGTGACCGTATTGGGAGGGGGGAGGTTAGGAGAAATTGCGAATTAGATATTCAAAGAGAAGACAGGCAGGTTATTCACACCTACGAAGCAGAGCCCGTCTGTGTATTGACCGTAATGGAGCCATGTGGAGGACCAAGGCTCTGAAATTGGTTGTGTAAATGCCATGTTCTATGTTTCAAAAATATTATATAAAAGCCGGAAGTCGATCTGTTTGCAACCAGATCATCATCTTCATAGATTATACCTGATCCATGGACACGGCGTGGAATATAGATGCTCTATCGATTTTGTGGACAGATCTGATACCGTTTGTGTCCAGGTAAACCGGACCTATTATCAACTGTAGACTTATTCTCATTTACATTCATCAAGATCAGCAGCAACGTCTTAATTTTGTTTGAACTAGTGTGCATTTTGACGACAATTGTTGTATTTGTGCCAAAGAGCGTCTACTTTGTTTTTCACAAGTTCTATCTTAGGCTTTCAAGACTTGCTCAGACGATATTGGACAAAGCTTCAAAATCTGCATCTGTTGCCCACCGCTATCTCCAAGGACTGATGGATGGTATAATCTAATCTTAGATTCTACCAGGGTCTTATCTGTCTTATTAGGTAAGTCCGCATGAGATGGTGATGGGCAAAATCCCCCAACAACCCTCACTAGGCAGTACGCCTGAACTCTTTATCTTTGGGTCATGAGAAATATATAAGGATTTGTTTTGAGCGGATGTTAATGTTCTTTAAAGGGATCCAGAGGACGAATTAAGGGACAGTAAGTGGAAAAGAATGCATTTGTTGCCCATCACCCTCTCCTGCGGAATTACCTGGTATACTCTGGTAGGTGAGACCGTGGTAGAATTTAAGATTGTATACACATTCAGATAAGGGTTTAGATAGCAAAATGAAACCGGCTTAATTGTGGTGTTTGGGATACAGAGTTTACAATCCAATGCATAAAACAATCACTCTCATAACTGCGAAGCACGCTGTCCATTTTCAAATGTTTGACGTCAAGAATATTAAGTGGGCTATACATATACAAAGCAAATGCTGCAATGTCAACCCTATTTGGTATAATCATGATTTAAAGTCTGCAAATCCAAAGTCAACCTAAAATTTATCACAGGTTGAGGTTGACGGGTGAAAAGGGTACCCTAAATGTCGATTTTGTACAAATGTGATCGCCAAAACGGCCTCGCTGCCATATGCTAAAAATCCCGACTCCTTTTCGACATTTTGCTAACAAGGATGTGTAGCACCTATATCCCTTACGTACCTAACTCCATATTTGGAAAATATCCACGTTGATGGAACCTGACGATTGAGATTTCGAGTAGGGCGCCCCCTACCCTAACTTAGAAATTTTTTGGTACTTAGTCGTTTTTTTGAACTAGCATTCTTCAGCGAGACCGCTCCTCTAAAGTCCACCGGCCACTTCCAGGTGAAGACCAAGGAAGCGGTACGCTCTGGACTTAGTTTTTTTTCTGAACTCTGGACTTAGTTTTTTTTTCACCCAAGGTTCGCTTAGTAGATCTAGAGTGTTTTTTTTTTTTTTTTTTTTTGAAAGCTTTCGGCCTGTTACGGCTGGTTGGATGGCCGCGATGAAATCGACTGAAATGGAGAATTTTGCCCAAAATTTGAAAAGTGGGTAAAAGTGGGTTTTAGGATTTAACCTATATATATGAATGACTCTCAGCAACAGAGGTGCTTTCTTCTATACCATTGTTTGGATACAATATTTATTTTGCTCTACTATAAACTACATTATTAATTTACGATTATTATTTTATATTGACGGCAAGTTGGCATCGAAAATTTGCTACTTCCGACGCCGTGGCTGCTGATCACTTCACAAAGGTAAGCTAACATTTAACGCACTCTAACGTGAGACCAGACCGTATGCTTACACTTTGTGTGTTCTTAGTTGGAATCAAGCTAAGCTGGCGTATATATTACCATTGTATAAATATTAATTAACCAGCATTTATTCATGGGACCATATGCAACATTAATAACGGTATTTAAATGCAATAATAAAAACAAACCACATATATATTCGATTTAATGACTACCAGAATATAGTATACATGCGACTGGTTTCATGTTACAAGGCCAATGTTTAAAACTGAACTATTGCAGAACTTCATCATTCTTGACATCCTAAATTGTCCGTGGTGGATCGAATTGGCCAATCTAAACGCAACATCAATTCATTTATCCACATTTGGTGAAAATGAAATTCTTAATGAAATTCATCTTCTTCGCATATATACCATCTATCTGTGCAGCACAGAAATTATATACGAGTTTCGGCTGGGGAAACTGTCCTAATGTCTCCGTCCAAAGTGATTTCGTCATCGATGATTACATGGGAACTTGGTACCAAATAGCCGGCTACTTTAAAGAGGATTCTGTCGACTATGTGCGATTTCCCTCTGTTACCTCCAAGCACCATCGAACAAAGTGCCATGGGCTAATCGATGTTTTCTACAGTGGTTATTCAACCAGAGGGTTGCTTTTGAGAACAGGACCCATTTGAGGTAGCGGAATGACCAAGCGGAACCCGCCCAAGCCTGTAATGTAGAGGACGGGGACCCAGTTGGTAAGTTTTTTTGTTGTGTATCCCGCTCGCAGTCGTAGAAACTAATATTTTAAATAAGATTAATATTTTGTGCCAGAAAGGTGGAATCGAACCTACGACATTGAGAATACAAGACGAGCGTCCTTTACAGAAACGCCACGCAACTCAAGCCGGCAATTTTTTTTTTTGTATATCATTACGGAATAAAGCTCAACATACCATAATCGCTGATTGACGAGGTACCTTGCGCCCCTACCCGCTTCTGTAATGCCCAAAACTTTGAATTACGTTTGTTCAAAATCTATCTATAGACAAACGAATTCCACATACGAAGTAGCCCTACAACGTCTGACCTCCTCGTCTGTGTACTAAAATCCGAATTCACTTCTAAATGCGATTATTTGTGTTGACCGTGACTTTGAAAATATTTTGTAAGGACAGGACACAGTCAACCGGACGCCTTCGCTAATATTCTGAACGATTTATCGATGGTTTTTACTTTGTGCAAATAAGCATGCGGTAGGCCCAAATGACATTGACCTGCGGCTTCCAGATCTTGATGATGCAATTTTGTTGTCATCCTAGAGCTTTTTTTATGGGGCGGGGAGCCGCTCATAGTATTGCTTTCCGTCGGTCCGTTCGTCGTGCGAGTTTCTTATATAGTGTAGGCATTTTGTTTACTTATTTGTTTTTATGTTCAAACCACGCAAATTGCCAGGATTTTGTAGGGATGATAGAAACGGGAGTAGAAGGGGAAGGTATATGATTTTAAATCAATACGCAATATATTGGAAAATCTGACAAAAATTTTTCAACATTGGAATTCCCTAAGTGAATTTGCGAGGAGATCTGTTAGCAGGAGAAAGTGTTTTTTGAATAAGGAATAAAATCTGCGTAAGGTTTGTTTGAGCTCCGAGTGTTACCTATTTTCGCGAGATGGTTCTACCACTTCAAGTGGCTAGATATTCCTGTTTTCGGCTTCCTTTACTTGGTGCGGGGTGTAATTTTTAACTAGTGAAATGGCTGAGGCAATCCATGCATACTTTTTACAGGGTTTTGACGTCTTCCACTGTTGTCATATATTATATATTAACCCCGTATATAATATAAGGGTATATAGGGTATTGTGTAAGTGGAGAAATACGTACTGATGTATTTTGAAGAAGACATTTTTGCTTGGGTTGTCGCCGTGCGACCCCCGAAAGCTAAATGGAAAAATCGCACATCTTACATCATAGCTCGTTTGCGAGATGTCCACTTTGGAAGAATCTAGTAATCCCATACTACATTATGTTCAAAATTGGTCCCATAACGCTGGATAGTTTTTTAAAGCTTGTACCTTTCATTATCTGTACAATGATCCGTCTGCAAAATACCTACTACTGCGTTATTGGATATAGTGAAATCGATCCGAACGTGATCTAATCTCCAAGATTAGCAACCTAATTCAGTAATTGTGGGCCACGTGTTAAAGAATCGATTAATCACTAATATCCCATAATACATTGTTGTCAAGTTAGTTTTAACCAAGACAATGTTGTTAAATTTGAAAAAATGCCCAATTATTGAATATCTTAAACATGCCATTAGCTTATTTGTTAGTTATTTGGAGGACCATGCTCCGTGTAAATTGAAAATTGTGAGCTGGAAATAGCTAAACTGATATTTTGTTCATTTTGAGATTTGTCCTTTAATTAAGTTCACAAAACAGTTTGTTTTGGAGTCAGTAAAAAATTTGCGAACATATCATTTCCTATCCTATTTTCATACTTTCTTCAACTTATGACGTCATGTCGTGACTTCATTTGCGAATGTTTTGGTAACTCAATTTGATGCCAATAGAAATGACTAACTCTAAGCATCGCTTGGTACCTATTTATCGGAATAGAATGCCCAGTAAGGAAAATCGGATGGGGGGGTGTGTTTCGGGACTATTGGCGCGTTACGGTGCGCTGCGCCGTACGTGTATACGTGTGTTGCGATTTGGGTTGTGTCCTGTTTGTGTAAATGTCAATGTGAGAATTTGAATATTAACGTGTGTATATTTTGTTAATAATAGCATTCTTTTGTTAGTTTAAAAAAAAGTTTATTTTACATATTTTAAAAAAGAATTTATGTTACTTCTTAATATTTAAAGCCACTGCATTTCATCGATTTCCTGTTTTTTTTAAACTGAAATAATAATAATGATGATAAAATTCTGTAAGTTTTATCCAGGTTGATTTCATAAGTATTAATTTAAAATCATCTTTACTTGTGATATTGTAACGATTAAATTTGGGGCACTGTATGCATTATTCCATAATTATTTATTTATCATAAAGATTGTTTTTGCTGTTATTCTATATGAACAATAAAGATTGATTGGATTGATAATTCAATTTCCATGTACAAACGAATGGGGAAATCATGGTCCGGAAAAGGGCAACACAAAAATTCTAAAAGTATACAGTACCCCAATTTATATGTAATTTGGTCTATTCTTAAAGGCACTATCAGTGATTTGCTAAATCAGACAATCAAAAAAACATCAATCAACAACCTGATGTTTCCCATGTTTGTGACAAATTCGGGTGTCCTAACATAACCCGGCAAGTGATAAGACCGAAGCACGCGTAATAAGGCCAACAATTTTGATATTTTAGTCTAACTGTTTTCCGCACGCGCATCGGACCCTTTACTACCCACGATAGGCCTACTTGAATGAGATTCGTATAATCTTGAACCTTGCTTTTTCTTTCTTCATTTTTCTGGTCAATTTTTCAGATGGAAAAGATAATTTATGAGAATTGTACATACTCAACCTTTCACTTTTAAGCTTTCCCTGCGAATTTTCAAATATTTCGACTCTTTCGGGTGTATCGCTGATAGTGGCTTTAACCTCATAAAACCATTGTTTAAACTGTATAGTGCAAACAAACACTGTGGAGAAATCGGCCAAAATGGCTACTTTTCCGACCAAATTGGCACTTCCTACTTTCTAAAAAAACCCGATCAAATATTTTTTATTTTTTTCTTACATATAGTAATGTTGCTTAGAGCAATATATATTGCCTGTTGCAGAGTTTTTTGCCGAATTACTTCCAATGGGACATTCATTTTCTGGATGTAAAGGGCTCCAGGAGCCCCCACCCAGCCCCATCCCCTAATGTGGTGTAAAATCCATTTGAGTGGTTAAGAATGTTAAAAACTCTAAGAAAGTGCAGTAAAATGTAACTTTGCTTTGTCGTCATTTATCTTAGTACTTGGGTAAATTTTACAGTATTCTACGCAGCATTCATTCTAATCTACCAACTAAATATCGCCTACCGTCAGGTTTGTGCTAGGTGTGGTGTGGTCATCCTGTCTTTTTTTTATCCCTACCTTATTCTCCCAAGCTCTTTATAACTCACCGAATACACACAGTTTCAAAGAGTTTTAATTAAATTAACTTTTAGAGTATATTGTAAACATTTAACCTATTTGTTGGCAGAATGGCCCGTAGAATATTGTAAAATTTACAATAGCTTTAATAATATAAAAATACTGTGTCCCGAGACAACCAGTTTGAAGTAAAATTCAGTTCATAATAGGTCTCCTTTGGGTAAACTTTTGCCTCAAAGCTCAACTTTAGCCAAATTTCGGCCTGCCAATCCCAATTTCAGTTCCCAAGACGCTACCTTTGGGACACAAATTAAGTTCTCAGGCACCCAACTTCGGAAATCGGGCCGCACATCCCTACCACCTGAAAAAAAAAAAATTTAGAGCCACTCTCCCAACCCGCGCAATCGAGTCTGCATTTACGGTCATTCAACAAAAGCCCCCCCCCCCCTCCATCGCCAAGACGCCCGAATAAGGTTCCTGAAGGAACCAAACCAAACCCCAACCCCTCCGGCATTAGCGAAAGCCGAGAACCGCGAAATTCTAGTTTAAAATAGGGGTGGAGAAAAATATAAACAGGGGAAATTTTATAAACGTTTAATTCACACGGGGTTAAAAGTGTATAGACATGATGTTCATATATGGTTCTAAGGAGTAATAAAAGGTATGGGTTCATATATCTGCAAACCTTTTGTGATCAAATTGGTTAATATTGTTCATATTGGAATGTTACAACCGGGAAATATATATTAACTGTGTAATTCAGCTAAAAATATATCGAAACAAAGGCAAGAGTGGTGATCCCCCATAAAGACAATGTGGGCCTAACACTATTTCCCTTAATTATATCCCTAATGTTAACACAAATTCAAAATAACATGTTATTTGTCATTACTAGGTCTAATAAAGCATCAAGATTTTGAGCGCATTCTAAGAGGAATCTGTGCATTATATTTTTTTTACCCCAGGGTGACCTGAACCATTTTAAGCATACATTGTGTTAAAAGGAATTGTCTGAGATTATAGCAACCTATACCCTTTTTCATTCTTAGAACCAGATGGACATGGCTATATACCGTTTAATACCGTGGATGAAAACGTTTACAAATTTACCCCTGTTTTTCCCCCCCCCCTCATTCCATAGCGCAAAATGCTCGGTGCAAAAGTGCATCATGCAAAGATTGGAATCAGCAGGTCGATGTTTCCTAGAAAAACCATCGGAAACAGTTTGTGCAGACTCTTTTGGCAAGGTCATATGCAAGTGTCTATGGTATACCACTGACTATCTTAAAACCAAATGTTTAATGAAACATTGCCGAAACTTTACGCGACATTTTCGATATTGTCATAAAAGGGCATATTATAGCTACGCGAATAAGCAGTATTTTTATGAGACATTTTGATATTTTGGTATAGGCGATGAAGCAAAACATATTAAATAAGTTTCACTCAGTCAAGAGTTCATGGTCATTTTGTTTAAATTTGCTTATGTATTGAAATGCGAAATGTGAAATTGATTTTGAAGTTGAATATATGAGCATTCGGGTGACGTGCAAAATATACGCTATCCCATAATAAGGTAGTGGTTTATTTTTGGTGATACATAATTTTAGCTGCATGTCTTGAGAAGGGTTGTTACGGAACAATTTGTGACCACTTCTCACACATAATCGACTTTTGAATACAACAGCATTTACACGAATTAATTTCCGTAAAGGCTGCTAAATTCAGAATAGGGTATGAGAAGTGTGGGTTACAATTTTACAACCTTTCATATATTTGAGAACCTGTTACTAGGCAGTGAAGGAACATTATAAGTATGGAGGCAAAGACTCGGCAGACTGCGGGAACCGCGGGGGAGGGCCCCTTCACTTTTGGAACAAAATCTGGTAATTTGGTCATTAAAATTCATCCAGATCCACTGGGTACCGGAAGAATTTAGCACGCCTCTGAAAACAAAATGTCCAGCCGCGTAGCCTGGGCAAAGAGTATAGGCCTATAGCCGGATGCAAGACAGGGGAGGTCACAAGAATACCTTAGCGACCAATTGAATCATGCAATTCGGGATTAAACGTATATAACAGAGTAGTTTACAGTTAAGGTAAATCAATGAAAAAATTATTTATAGTTCACTGTTAGACTATATATGGCTATTTTTACATCAAGAGAAGGAGTTTCTAAAGTCATGCGCCAGAAAAGTAACGTCTGGCTAAGAGTGAACAGATTATGACCAAAAAATATATTCACGAACTGTGCATTGTTTATCTCTTGAGTAAATAAAAAAAAAAACAAAAAAAAAAAAACCTTTCACCAAGTGGCGATTATTGGATTCTGGCTACCGACATGATACGTACTCCATAGTCCCCACCCTACTGGATTTCTAGGGAAATCTTCACCATTTTCAACTCGAGTTATCCTCGGTCGGAGTCGTGCTCTTGATGATGCCATCTTGGACCTAATCATACGAGAGTTGGGGGACGGCACAAGACATAGATACTATGCCATTTGTTTATTTAAATCCCAAACCGATGGTGATTAACCAGCCAAGGATGTCAGTATAGAGATGATCAATGATAGGGTGTTTGTCCAATGTCGAACAAAGTATTTTAGATTTTACTAAAACTTCAAACTACAAACGCATTATTTATCAAAAAGAAAATTGGATTATTGTTTATGCTTCGTACACACTTACAAACGACGGGCTCAAAAGATCAACCATTTTACGTGGTACTTTTAGTTGACACTGTCGTGGTTGAGATCAACCCACATTCGGTCATTTTTGGTTTTTAAGGCATCATATTGTAATGACCCCTAAACGGGTCAAATTCAAATGACCCTAAATATAGTCATCTTTGACAAAAGGAGGTAGTTGAAATCAACTACATTTGGGGTTATTTTCTTTATCAAGATTTTTTTTTTGCATCCCGATTAACCAAATGACTATTAAATATAGTAATTTTTTACCCCAAAAGGGTTATTTTTCAAAAAGATATAAGACCCCCAATATAGTCATTTTAACCCCACTGGGTTATTTTTAACCACAATTTGGGGTCAAATTTTTGACCAGATCAGTGGGGTCAAATTTGACCCTTTTTAGTCGGTGCATAATTGACAGTAGCCTGCGGGTCAAAATTGACCCTTTTAGGGTTATTTTTGACCCTGTATTTTTAAGTGTGTAACAACAATTGCATTTGTAATTCGTAACTTTTTCAAATGTTTTAGGAGTTTGTATATAAAAAACAGATAAATTCATTAGAGTAACTGCATTCTACACAGTAAAGTATAGGAAGGTGTCAACCACCCCCCCCCCACCTTCCGACTTTGACGGGACGCCCTGCCCTCCCTGAAGGTGGTACCTCCATTTTTTTCGCTAAAATGATCGCAAAGGATGAACTTACAATTACATAAAAGCCTTAGATCGTATTCGTTTGCGTTTTTGTGCGACAGGGGACCATCCGTTGGAGGGGGGGGGGTAACAACCCCCCTTGGTTGGACGAGGGTTAACAAATTTTAGTTTCATGTGAATAAAACAGATACACAATGTGACAAATATTACATACAAGAAAGGCAAATACTGAGTCAATTTGACAAATAGTTTTACATAATGATCATATCAGTCTTTTAAATTATCATATTTCATTTAATTTGAGTTTTGAAAAAAAAAATATTTTTGATTGTCAATGGCAGATTATTTCAATGAAGAGGGGTTCATTGTCCCCACACTCCTGGATGCAATATTTTTACATAATATTCACTACGGTTTCTGGTATTATGACTATGTACATTGAATACTTTTGTAAAATATTGGTTAAAATCGGTGGTTGTTGATTATTGCATTTGCTGTACATAAATATGCCAAGATTAAGTTTTTAAATATCGAACACTTTTAATATATCATGATCTCTGGAAAAAGTGGTCTGGAATGAGCATGGTAATATGATTTGGTGATAATCCACAGCCCGTTTTTTTTTAAATTTCATACAGCTTTTGTAAGTAATATTGGGGAGCGTTACCCCAAGCTATTATACCATATGTAATGTATGGAGAAAAAGTTGCACAGTAAGTGCTATATAAGAAACGCTTTGGAATAAAATACTTCAACTTGTTATGTATACCCACATTACATGATATTGTATTTCTACTTCTATATGGAATTTCCATGATAATTCTCATCAATTACACTCAAAACTTCGTATTGTTGATCCGTTTCATTTTTGTGCCATCTAATACAATATCAAAAGAATCTCTGAAGTTAATTTTTTTGCTGCGAGTACAGGGCCATGATCATGTACTTGATTTTACTAGTATTAACCAATAGCTTATTAGCTCTGAACCATGTCATCACTTTTTATGATTCGCTATTTATTATTTAATTCTATTTTTATTGACCAAATTTCGGTCTAAACAGAGTATCGTCGTGCCGTCAGCAAATAAAATAAAGGTAAGAATAGATGATGTAAATATTTCTTTAATATAATAATAATATAAAAATGGGCCTAATATGTTACAAACGTTAGAATTGCATATGTTATAATATACATATTGATTCTTTTAGATAACTTGGGAAACAATTTAATACATTCCCACTGAAGCCGTACTATTCCAGTTTATGTAGTAAGATGTCATGATTGATTGTATCGAAGGCTTTTGATAAATATAAATAAACTATTAGTGTTAGTTCTTTACGTTCTATTTTACTAACAATGTTATCAACCAATTTGACAATAGCCAATGATGTGGAATAATTTGATCTGAAACTGAATAAAATATTATATTGTGTTTAAAATATTATATTTATCAATAAATCTTGCACACTTGTTAAAAAACAATCTCTCTAGAATCTTCGAAAAGCATGGCAAGAGTGAAATTTGTCGCTAATTAGAATACACTTCGACTTTACCATTGAATCGGTATAAATTTGATACATTACCAGTAACTATTAAACAATTGAATATCAGTAAGTGGTATGCTTATTTCCTTAGCAATTCTCTTGATTAGGAAATTAGTCACAACATCGTGACCTGGACTTTTGTTTTGGTCCACCGCACTTATGATTTCAATTATTTCGTTATTGGTTTTAGGTGACATAAACATGCTATTTTGATTTGGAATGTGCAGAAAGTCACAGTAATTTTACCCTGGGTGTTAATTTTGCAGCCAGTTTGGAACCAATATTTGCAAAAAAAAAATATTAGAAATTATTGGAGATTTTGGTTACTTCGTCGCCGTCCTTATTGACAGATTTTGTTTGTATGTTTCTTTTCTTATAACGACCAGTTATGCTATTGATATTTTCCATGTTCTCTTTATATCATTTTTAGATTGTTGGAATAATTTCTCATAAAATTGTCTTTTAGCCTATAAAATAAGAGTGTGTACTTTATTTCTACAGATTTTTTTATCTGTTCCTCGCTTGGCTTTGCTTTGCAATCTTATAGAGCTTATTATTGTTATTGATGTTATTTAGCAATGTGATATCAGCAGTGTCTTTCTATTGCTACTGAATTCAACTAAAGGAATACATTCATCAACCAAATCTTAAAAAATGTTACTGAATTTATTGTAATCATCGCTCACAATTTCACTATCTAAGATTTCCGACCAGTTGAGGTTTACCTAGGTTTGATCATTTATTTGCTAAGGCGCTATATAAATTTTATTTTTTTATTTTATTTGTCTTTTAGTTTTAAGTGATTAATATTACCATCAGTTTGATTTTTTTAAATTGTTCTATTTTTTACTTTCGTTTTTTCCCCTGCAATTTCAATTTAGTTATTAGATGTAGTC